>JARFJB010002198.1:807500-920000 GCA_036346205.1 Vesta saturnalis | reverse complement strand
GATGTCATAGTATTGTGAAAATTTAATAAAAAAATGTAATAAGCCGTTGGTTTCCAGTGGTATTTTCTTTTAATAAGACAAAATGGAATTTATTAGAATCAGGCTAATTGCATTTTACGTATTTGGTATTTTTATAAAGGGTGATTCAATTAGAGGTTACAATTTAATAATTAGATAATTCGCATTGTTGTTTATTAACTTGGTATATTTTTACTAAGACACATTTGTTAAAGATTGACATTTAAATTATCATTAAACACGAAAAATGATATCAGTCAGATGTGACCGCTATGTGCAACCCTACAGACTCCAGCCTTTTGATAAAATTTTCCGTCACTTTCTCGTTCAATTGTTATGGAATTTGATTGAAAACTTTGCGAATCTCATCCTTCAGCTCTGGAATCGAGTTGGGCTTGTTTGCCTAAACCTTTTGCTTCAAGTAACCCCAAAGGAAATAATCTATGGGTGTGAGATCACACGATCTTGCTGGCCAATGTTGATCACCGCAACAAGAGATTAAACGGTCGGTAAACTTTGTATGCAACAACTCCACGGTTTCTCGAGCTGTATGACAAGTGGACTCGTCTTGTTGTAACCACAAATCGATATTACAACCCAATTCTTCCAAATTAAAAAAAAAATTGCTTATCATCTCCCGATAACGTTCACAACTGACTGTAACTGCGTCACCACAGGCATCTTCAAAAAAGTATGGGGCAATGACGCCCCTAACCCAAAATCCACACCATACAGTTACCTTTTTTGGATACATTTGTTTTATGTGAATAACATGAGGATTTTCAAGTCCCCAAATGCGACAGTTTTGCTTATTCACACAGCCGTTGAGATGGAAAGGAGCTTCATCAGTCAAGATGATTTTGTTCACAAAATTGACATCATTCTGATTGTTCTCCAACACCCAGTGAACAAATTCACGCCTCTGTGAATGATCTCCCAATTTCAATTCTTGAATCAATTGCATTTGTATGGGTGCAAATTCAGATCTTTGGCCAAAATGCGCTGCGTTGTACCGTAGGAATGTCCCAATTGCTGGGATCGACGACAAATTGAGGTTCACGGATTTTCTCGAACTATTGCGCTTGTTACGGCGATATTTGCCACTGATCAGCCACTACGAGGACTTACTAGTCTAACACTTGCCCTGCTACATTAAATTTATCAATCAGTTTTTAATCGCCGCACGTGATGGACGGTTATGGTTACCAAAGTCATGTCGCAGTGCTCGAATCGTGTTAGTAAAATCTTCACCACTTTTGAAAAAGGTTTTAACAATTAAACCACAAACCACGTTCTTCAATTGAATAACTCTCTGTATCATCAAATGTCATTAATCAACAATGCTCAATTAAAAAACATTAGTTATGTTGCGTCAGTGAACAATGCTGCCAACGTAAAACTGTAACATCTAACTGAATCACCCTTCACTTATCTGTACCTACATATTAGAATCAAGACTAAACCTCATTGATCAGAAATTGTTATTGAATGATTAAATATTTGGTATTTTACATTAGTTAAAAACTTGTAACACCATCCCACTCAGCATCTTTTCCCAACATTGCATTATTAATCCCTATTTATTTTAACAATGTGGTTTCCAATTCAGTAGTATGTGAGATTAATTTAATTCTAACGAAGATTGACAATCCTTTATACAAAAAATGTTAATATACTCTAATATGAAACCTCGTGTAAGTTTGCTGCATGAAACAACTGTGAGTTTTACATGTGATGCGATAACAGTTTTATGAACTCAAAAGGCGTATGAATACATATGAACAATCCTCGATATGTATAACCTCCAGCTGTAGTGGAATATATACTTTATGTTTGCAACACTGAGTTACGATAAATAAGGAGAATGGGATGAATCATTTTAAAGAAAATACTTACCTTATTGAGTGTAGGTGAGGAGATGACATATCAAGAAAGTAAAGGGTGTAATCTTAGCCGTATTGGTATGTCCCTCAAGTAGTGTGAACATCACTCGTTCGATCAGTTTGTTTTATTTAACAATGTACGTCTCATTGTAACAAATGAATGTTTAAATTTAAAACTGACACTTGTAACGGTATAAACGGGTGGTAGAACGGGATTACAGATAAAATTGGCCTTTTTGCCCCGACTAGCCAGCGTATGGGTGTAGGTCAGATGTTAAAAAAAAATTACACATCCAGAATAGTAAATCTTACGTAAGTCACAATAAGGGATGGAGACAAAATCAATTCGGTTTGGGCGCCAGAACGTTTGGTAGTCAAAATAAGGGTCGTCGTGCCAAAATTACGAGTACATAGCGTGTCTAAACATACAAAAAACATACGTTTACCTATTCTCAATCAATCCCAGGTGTGCTGGACAGCAACTCAGCAAACTACCTGAAATCGGGCTTCAAAAAAACACTACACGCTTGTCAAATAAAAGCGTGATAAACACTCCATAACGTTACGTTACTACACCTCAGTGTAATAAATTAGGCATTAAATAATAATCAAAACAAAACAACAACAAAAAATAATAATAAGCTATAGAATGAACTCTAAACTGAATTAATACTCAACTAAAAATCTAATATAATACTAAATATTAAGAACGCTATTACTCAATAAAGCAAAAAAAAACTAACCTCGTTACGTTAAAAACTAAAACACCGGTAACTTGCAATTTGCAAAAAAAAAACTCTTATGTAACACAAAAGGGTTTCCACATAATTAAAACACATTTGTAAAACCTAACAAAACTATAATGAAATAATAAGGATAAATATAAACATACGATAATGCGTATAAACAAAAAATAAATCCTTAAAAGGCGACAGGATGTCTGATCAGAATACTGCTTTTACGCCAGTCTAAATCGTTTAACCTATATTTATAATTCGTGGATAATATACCCACACTACAATAGGGTCGATTGCCCTTTAATACCAAAATAAAAAAGTGTGAAGGCGGAGCGTCAAAACTATAATTAATTACGCTAAACAATTTCAAACAACAACTTACTTTAACAAAAAAAAAGTGACCCCCGCTTTCAAACTTTCATAAACACAAAAAAAAATAAATCGAAACACACAAAAATCTTCAAAATTTTCAATAAAAAACACAATATTATATTACCTTAAAGGTCTAGAATTACACCTCTTCTGTGTTACAATATAAGTGGAAGGTAACCAGGTGGTCGGTTACGGCTATGACGGAAAGGAAATCTCCCTGGTCTGGCAAAATGATGAATGAAATGTTGACTATTGTTCTATGATACACAAACAATTCTTGGATTGATTCGCGTTAAATTGTTATTGCATAAATTCAAAACTTCTTTTAAAATAAAATAATTTGAGCGTTCACAATTACTTGATAACTTTTAGCTTTTAATTGGTTTTATTTCCACTAATAATCCAAAATGTTAATAACTTGATTTAATTAAATATAATTTTTAATATATTGAGAAAGTTTCTTTATCTTTAAATACGCTTTGTACGGTAAATAAGAGGCACTTGGAAGAACGATGATTTTAAAATCCGCAGAAGCGATATGAACCAAAGAGGTCACTGAAGCACTATACAACACGACGATGTCCTCTAGGTAACTTTACGTAAAACCGAAATCGGCACTAGGTATAATCCTTTGGTGATGAACAGTTTTAATAAATCCCTTTCACAGGTAATCTTCAGGAGTAGCTAAACTACCCTTACTACACAAAAAAAGTACGTTCGTTAAACACCACAAGGTCCAAAATTTCAACGTTCTAAACCACCCCTTAAAGCGTAACACTAAACGGCAACGTATACTACTCGAAAGCCCGATCAGTTTCAGAATCCCCAAAATTATTCACAAAAATCCATCTTTGAATTTTTAATCCCACTACTCATAAAAAATCTTATCTACTTTAATTCCACCAATTAAAAAAACGGAAGGGGAAAATAAGGTACCCCGATACACAAATTCGTTTCCGTCCGTAAGGACTCGGTAAATTTTCCAAAACTAAACGTCAGCAAGAGTATCCTGTACAGCCTCTCTATGTTTACCTTAAAGTATGAACAATAAGGCCCACATGTAATCTCTGTGACTCAAAACCAGCATATTCACTAATACACTGAACAACTATACTTAAGCGTCTTTATGTCGCTAACATGACATCATACACAGATAAACCTATACTATTTATTTAAATTACTTAATTTTCTAAGGAAATCAAACGAAATAAACCTTAATTAAACTTATAGACAACTATTTACAAATAAGCGTTAATCAAACTTCTATAAACGAGGAATAATAAGGAAAAACAACCTAAATTACAAAAAAATAATTCACAAACAAAGAATCTAAAGCTCACCATACACCTACCATCCCTAAAGGTCGCTACACACGTTAAAACAACTCATCTATAAAATTAAACTTGACAAAAAAAAATATGTATATACGGAATCTAACTAAGTACATAGGACTACAAACAAAATTACCCAATACGTATACAGGGTGTTCAAAATACCCTGACACACTCTATGCATAAAAAGATGGAGTGTCTCCACATAACATATTCGTATACCATAAAAGTAATAGTGGAACTATGTAATTACATAATACAACTCTACGAATAATGCAAAAATGAACTAAATTTAAAATCAAAATGTCAAAATACATTTATAAGTACAAAATTATTATAAGTACGCCATTTTAAAATGTAAATAATAACACTTTTAACAAGAAAAATGTAATTTACTCGTCGGGGTTAGAACTCTTACTCCTTGCATTACCAGTCTGATTACTTGATCTTGTCCATTAATATTTAACGTATGTTAGTATATTATTGAATTGTTGCAGATTTTTAATTTTTACCATTTATACATTTTTAATTCGATATATGCAAGTTGAAATTACGGATATATGCGATTTTTGTTGATTCAGCAGCGCCCCAGTGGGAAATCTTAATTTATACAGTAATAATTTTTTATTTAAATATCATTTACAGTACCTCCATCAGCTTGAAATTTCATATATAACAGTTTTTCAGTGCCTTTTATGTGTGCAAGAAAATCAATAGCTTACTTTTAATTTTAATTTAATTTAATTTTAAAATTGTGAAGGTTAACAGGTACATCTGGTGCCTCTACTTATCCCAAAAGTTGATACGAATCTACGATTTTGCCATAACAGCCGTATACCAAATTTCATCACTCCAGCTCAAACAGTCTGACCTCTATCTTGTTTATATACACACACCCACTCACGCACGCACACACGTAGCCAAGCACGCACGCACGCACGTACGCACGTACACACATACACACAGGCACACGTACACACACACGCACACGTACACGCACACGCACACCCACACGCACACGCACACGCACACGCACACGCACACGCACACGCACACGCACACTCACACATACACACGCAAACACGCAACCGCGCAAACACGTAAACACGCAAACACACAAACACGTAAACACGCAAACACGTAAACAGGCGAGCACGCACGCAAGCACACACACACACACTCAATCACGCACGCACATACACACGCACGGTCGCACACGCACGCGCGAATTTTTACATGGTACTTGACTTATAGTATACGGGAACGTAAAAATGATATCGTGTGATCAACGATTATTTAGTTAGTACAAGCGGTGGAGATGAAAATAGTCAAGTATAATATTTCAAAGGTTAACCATTTGCATTGACACGTAATTCACATGTATTCAGTGCGAACATGTAATAATACATTACATTATCAATAATGTGAAATTAATCCTTGTGCAAGAACCTTAGAACATTTTATTTGTAAAAGTGCTTTTAAATAATTAATTGAACTTAGTATCATTAAAGTAAGGTTGCTTCAGTCGTACCAGCGCCTAAATCGTACTCCGGTAATACCTTGTGTGAAAATTATATGAAGCGACATTTAGCACCGTAGACATGTGCTATTCAGTCAGGCTTGCTATCATAAACCAGTGACGGAAAGATAATTAAAAGGTAAACTTTTTTTATTGTTTTTAATAAGTTTTCGGGTTTATTTGTAAGTAGTTTTAAGAAGGAATGTTATATTAAAGTTATTGTTTGTGATAATGAAACGGCTCTATCCACCGTGCGACAAGCGCATGTGCGATTGATGCAGCATTTTATACTACCTACGTTGGTGTTGAAACGCAACAGAGTGAACTCTACTTTAAAAAAGGAGCTGCGCCAAATACAACATTCGAATGGCCAAGAAATGGTTGGATAACATTAGAACTGTTTGTTCAATGATTGCAACAGTTTATTAAGTGTACAAGTTTAGAAAAAGTAGTAAACAACGTTACTCTTACTGGAAGGTTACAGCACGCATATAAAGACTAATTACCGATGCTACATGAGTACCTAAGAAAGCTCTGTCATGAACTAAACAAAAAGGTATCTAAAGATGATCACACTATGACTGTGGGTTACATAAGAGACAGACCTTAATCATATCAAAAACTATGAGGCCATAACTTTGTTATGCATTTGTCGTGGTAGATTAGCAAATAGAGCCCAGAGTTAATCAGTTGCGATGCGGATAAGTTTCACTTATTAATAATTGACCTTATATTAAATGTAAAAAAAAACACATGTAATCATTTACACATACACATGTATGCAAATTTTGTATTTACCCCATTAACCCTATCCGGTTAAATTTATTTATTTATAATTTTCTCCTTTATAAAATATAATACATGCATAGTTGGTTTTACGTACAATTTTGCAAAAAATATTTATATCAAATAATTACGTTTTCGTTTCATCTTCCAATTTGTCAAATATGAAAATCTAAGCTACTTCGAAAGTTGTGTACATAAGATGTTTAAAATGTATTTAGTTTCATACAAAAAACTTTTACAAGAGAAACTTATTTCAAATGGAACTACATTTACGAAAGCTTACAGTGCTTGTTATAGAGTTGATAGACAAAAGTTGTTTTAGAGATCAAGTGTAAATCGCTTACAATTTTGCCAATTATTTTTTTCAGGAACACAATACCTGACTTATGGGTGCAGAAGTGATATAAATTAGGAACTACATATATATTTTTTAAATTAGTTTATTATTATTTGAATTGAGTTTATTTGAAACAGAAAAAAGTTTTATGTTTATTTTATTCATCACATTGTTTTCTGTTCCTTTTATTGAATTATAGTCCTTTTCAATAAAACTTCTTATATTTTTATCTTTTTGGTATGAATGTGGTCAATACCAGGAGGCGGACATTAGGTAGCAAAGAGCTGTTTCGGGCGGGATTACATGACGTCAGCGGCAACGGGTACCGCGCCGCGCGTTGAGTGACTGTATAGTACCTGATTAGCATAGTAGCGGAATTGTTTGTAATTAATATTATTGTAACATTACTTATAGATTTGATCGTAGATGTATAGCTTCAGAATAAATTAACTGCATATATTAAATGTTTTGTAAGTAGGTTAGTTTAATAAGCGCATTGAAAAATGAGGCAATGAAGTAAACTAGTTTTATAGCTATAAATATGGGTAGAATAGTTCTGTAAATTATTATAAAGAAATTATTACTGTTATAATGTTCATTATGGTTATTAGTATTACGTTATTGGTAGAGTACTGTTAGACTGGATTATACTAAACGAATCGAACGTATTAATAAATTAATAGTAGGTACGATGTACTAAATACTAATTACAGCGTCAATATGAAATATATGTGTGCCGGCGGGGTGAAAGGTACATCATAATGAATAACGTAAGAACCCTGTCAATTGGCGACCCAAGAGGCCTTATATGGCATTACACTGTGCTGTTGGTGGCGCTTGGTTGTAGAATCACCTCCTCATCAATCGTGAAGATGAGCGCAAATTTTAATCTTATATCCCGTTTCAGAGGTCAGGCCATGTCATGGTGTGGTTGCTAATCACCATATCTTAAGTTTCCCCGAGCCCCTATAGTCCTCGGCTGTGACGTACTGATCGTGGTAGATCAGAGTTATGATTGGCTTAATTATCTTTCTGATGGTAGGTGCAGCTTATCCATTCTACGCTACATACTGTTACTTGTGGCTTGCTGGGGTGTTTTTGTCCGTACTGCGTATATGGAACGAAATCTGTACAGTATGGATCGTAACTTTTTCAATAAATTTAGTATTTAGTAATTTGCAAGTTTAATATTCTATAAATTGCTGAACATTATTCATACATACATATATATATATATATATATATATATATATATATATATATATATATATATATATATATATATATATAATAGATCTTACTTGGGGATAAACAGTATAAATTGTAAAACTAAAATCAAGTTACGCTATTGAAAGGGATTGAAAATAAATTATATCTATCTATTCAGCACCCGAAAATTGGTTTGCGTTTTCACTAAATAATCTAAAGTTTAATCATAAATTTCTTCGAAAACTCTTCATGGTCCACAATTTTATTAACCTAATCAAGAATCTATTATTATTAATCCCTATTAATTTTAGTTTTGAAGGCAAAAGTAAGTATTTAACAAAAATTATGTACATACCCAAATTCGATACACTCAGATATATATATATATATATATATATATATATATATATATATATATATATATATATATATATATATATATATATATATATATTGTTGTTCTTCCGGGTTTCTTTCCACGTTGCCTGCTATGGTTGGTTCTCAACATAATCATCGCACCAACCTTCTACAGGTGATCCGTACTCGACTTCTAGTGATTCGAACCGACTCGTTTTGAATAACCAGAAGATCGCTTATAAACATCAAGAACAGGATAGGTCCTAGTACGCTTCCTTGTGGACCTCCGCTTCAAATTAAGATCAAACCTCTTATTATTAAACGAAAATACTGGGTACTACGGTGTTTTCTAAAACCAGATTGCAGTGAAGGTAACAAACGGTTTTTTGCAAGTGTTCAATCCGTTGCTCGGCCACAAACTTTTTGATTAACTTGAACAACGTAGATATTATATTTAAAGTAATACCGAATGAAACTTAGAAGGATATTGGGTTAAATGAGATAGAGAAAACGGTACGAAAGTTGAAACACGGTAAAGGAGCAGGCGTGGATGAAATCACTGCTGAAATGCTAATATATGGAGGTGCAAAGCGTACACAAAGTTTATGTGAGTCATTCAACGTATGCCTTAAGTGTGGAAAAGTGCCGAGCGTTTGGAATAGCGCGATCATTGTACCAGTGTATAATGGTAAGGGGAACAAGAGTGATTTCAAAAGCTACAGAGGGATAAGTTTGCTCAGTGTACCTGGGAAAGTATTTAGAAGAGTACTCACTGAGTACGTGAAACTACCCAAACTAAAATCTGGGATATGTAGGGTAGATTCATGCCAGTAAGAGGATGTGTTGATCAGATGGTTACTCTCCAGCAGGTGATCGAAAAGTCTTTAAGTATAAAAACTAGCAGTACTGTGAGTTTGTAGATCTAGAATGAATGCGGAGAAGCTGTAAGAAATACTAAATGAATGTAGCGTAAGTAAAGGTTTAAAAAACGGTATAAGGGCAGTGTATAACGATAGCCGAGCATGTGTTAGGGTGAAAGGAGGTGTGAGTGAATACTTTATTATTGAGCAAGGAGTGCAACAAGGCTGTGTTCAACATAAACATGGATAAATGTGTTAGGCGAGCATGTACCGATACAAATAGTGTAACGGTTGGTGACGTAAATGTACGAGTTCAGGTGTATGTAGATGACACAGTCTTATTAAGTTAGAATGTGAATGACCTACAAACTCCGCTCAAGAAGTTTGATATAGTCCGTGAGAGGATGGAACTAAAGGTAAACGTGAACAAAAGAATCACGAAGGTGAAAAGGAGAGTAGAGCATTTACTCTGCATAATGAAGTTGGGGATTAAGTGGACGAGATGTTATATCTGGGTCGAATGTTCACTGAAGTTGGTACAATGGTTGGCGTGATTGGAAGTAGGTGGACGATGAGAAACGAAAACATGGGTCTAGCTGCAAAACGAGCAATCTATAATGGCGTGTCTGTTCCGTAAGTACTGTATGGAAGTGATACGCGGGTATGTCAAAAAAAAAGCACGAACGTAAAATAAATGCTGTGGGTATGAGATCATTGAGAAGGGCATGTGGTAAAATGAGAAGGGATAAGATGAAGAATGACTGTATGACGAAGGAGTGTGGCCAGTTAAAGACGATGATAGATAGGTATATAGTAGTACTCTACGTTGGTTTGGCCACATTGAGAGAATGACCAACGGGATGAATGCAGGAGAACGTATGATAAAAGAAAGAAGAGACAATGTATGAATCTTGAGGAAGCTAGGGAGGTATGAAGAGATAGGAAAGCATGGAGAAAGATTGTGAGTGAGGCAGGGATTGTGTTGCCTACACTGCAAGGGAATGGCGTGGTTATGTATGTATGTATGTTCAATAAGACTGTCTTATAGGAGAGGTACGCACTGTGTTAAACATTAGCTTGGAGGTTTTAACATATGATCAGTTATGTTAACGAAATCCATCGTCTGACAATCGTAAGTGAATGACTAAATGATTAATAAGTCTTACACTGTCGTAAGTAATTGTAATGGGGTATCAACGAATCGAATTTAACTGAAATTCGACACGTGATATCGAATCAACAAGGTAATTAACGTTGCAATCGCCCTGAATATTAAAAAGCCTACTTTCACACATATTCAAAAACCTCATTGCTTGTACTGCATTTGTATAAGGTGAATTGTATCACACTCCAATACCAACATTGAAATCCTTAAAATTATGTTATCCACAGTTGTTCAAAACCAATAAAAAATCTTCAATTTGACACAGAACTGTCGCGCTTAGTCCATTCCGTAAATAAAATCCCACGTCACCACCTCTAGTAGTTTGCCCAGGCAGATGAAACTGTTATTGGGTAAAATAACACTATCATCTGTATTAACTTTGTAAGGGAGCTAAAATTAACATGACCCAAGTTAACGTCTTGACTCCGCAATAGTCAGATCTCGATTACGTAGCGTGTGTAATACATTCTAGCGCTTTCTGCATTAAGCTTGTGCATTTCAGACTGAATGCTATTATTGCATTGGCGTCTGTCTGTCGATTATAATGGATTAATCAGGTTTTGAAAATAATCGATAATTATTTGACCATCGATTTATTAAAAAAATTGATCACGTTCAATCCTTGATTATCGATTATTTAAACTTACACTCGTCCACCCTTACCCACATTAAGTTCTTTTCCTATACTGTTCTAGTTTATATATTACATTTCACTATGTTCTATGCATTATTTGCACTAAATACTTAAATACATAGCTAAATTTAACTTTTACTTCATTACATTCTAAATGCATGGAATATGTTAGCTTCCTCTAGACTAACGTTCTCCAGTGAACTAACATTTGATTGTTTGATTAACGGATTATACGACTAAGTGATTACTAATTACTGATTGGATGACTAATCGCGTACTTGCTTAATCCATTATTTGATTAATCGATTATATGATTATCGATCAATTAAAAAAATCAATTATCTTCGGTAATGGGTTATTGATTGTTCAAACTTATAATCGCACGTCCTTAGTTACAACCGATAAAAAGATTCCGGTGAAATTTAAACTTACCTTTGTTTTTAATTAGCTTCTGCTTGAGTTTCACTATAAGAGGCCACGCTATTTATCAATCAACTTTTGCGTGTAAACCATACAAATATTTGATATATCTTAAATTACACGTAAAATGATAATGAAACTACTTTGTATAAAACTATTATTTGAATTTCGATTAATTAAAAACATTGATTACCTTCAGTACTTGATTATCGATTGTTTAAGCTTACACTCATTCACTTTTACGCCACATTAAATGTTCTGTTTATTGTCAGGTTGCGATGACGCACCCTGTATGTAGGATGTTATAATGACGTGTATTGCGTGTTTTGGGTACGAGTGTATTGAGTTTGGACGGAAAAAAAAAATTTTTTTGTGTGTGTATAATGTATGTGGGTGTATGATACGCCACTGGAAATTTACGAGAAATATAATTCTGTGTGTAGATACGTGTATTTGAATATTACAGAGACTTTAGTGTTGGAATAATTAGATTTTGATGAATGTGAATGTCAAGATAAATTTGTCTATGGGACGATAATGCTTTCCACTGTATTGCTACTGTTTGGCTACCTTAAGGAATGGAATGTCTGAAGATAAATGAGTAATCTTGGTCAGAAAATGTGAAGAATAAGTGTAGAATGTTTTAGAAAATATGTAGAGAAAGATTGGGTATGTTTAAGTGTTAATTTCGAAGGGTTTTGTAATGTGCAATTGTTTTGAGAATAAATGTATGTATATGGAATTTGAGACCTTAGACGGTGCTTATTTTTGCAAATGTTGCGGAACGAGATCGAGCGCAGGTTGGAGATAAATGTTAAAAGTTGCGTATTGGTCCAGAGTGGCCACTGAATGAATGTGGTGACGAAAATGATTTCTTCATGAAGTAATTGTAAAATTTGTAAGTGAAAACAAATATGGCGATGTATTGTAATTACACGCGTGCTTGTATAGAGGGAAGAAGCTATCAGAACTATGAAATTTTGAATGAATATTATTGGAGAATATAACGCGGAAGGAAGACATGTTTAAAGATGGATGACTGAAGTTATAAATAGGAAAGTCAGAGATTGACGAGTTAGTTAGTGAGTTGAAGTTAGAGTTAGGAAGTTAGCTTTTGGCTGGTGATGAGAGCTCGGTGAGAAACGCGCGTGAGGAGGTAGTGGGATAGAATGTGATGATGGAGTATATTTGTGAATTTTAATGAGGCAGTAATTGTTTAAACAACTGCGTAACCCGAACCGGGGATGAATCGAAAAGACATTCATAAATACCACGATAATAAAATTGAAGTTGAAGATAAAAATTAGTTTGTTTATTTTCAAGAAAATAATAGTGCGTAAGCAGATTTGAATAAAGATAACAGATGTTATGTTAAAGTATTAAGTGCAGCGCGTGTTCTTGTAACGAGATTCAGCTAAAAGTATTTATGAGACCACCTGTTAAGTGAACGAGGTGTTCGTTGTATATTAAACCAATGTTTAATTAACGTTATATGACATTGAAAGTTTATTTATGTAAGGGACTAAATTGGTGTAAAGGTTGCTAGAAATTTTAAAGAGGCAACCAAACGTATACAGTTTATTACGTGTTATTGGACTGTTTGTGAGTACAGTAAGGAATAAGTGTTCGTGAAATTGTGAAGCAATTGTTATGTGCCTTCATGCAATTTAAGGATTACCACATAATTGATTTACCGACGAAAGAAGAAGAAAAGCCAAGGATTAATGAACAATCTTAAGTAAGGAATATATCTAAGTACTTTAAAAATTTAGTAAAGCACGATTATCTCTTTGGTTTATTTCATTGGTGTAATGTGATTAAATATTAATTAGTTTAGAAGCGAAAAGATAATCGTTCTCGAATTATGTTGTGTTGGGTTGTATAGTATTAAGACTTTTGCAGAAATTGGTAGTGACGTGTGGTTTTGATTTTCAACCACGCTGATGTAATTTATGTAGATATTTGTGTTTTTGATTATTTTATGCAGGACAATATATATATTTATCGTTATATTTTTTTCTTTGTTGTTTATTTAGCCAGGTATGAAACACAGATGTAACATTTACTTAATTGGTGATCTTGTTTTGACAATTTTAAAAGTAAGCTTTGCATATTTTAATTTTTCAGATTTAAGGAACAACCTGAAAGTTCATATTTGCCAGGTTGATTGCAAAATTTTCCTGTTTGTTTTAATAGCGCAATGCACAATTAACAGATCAGCTGTTAGTTTAAATTTCATTAAGTATAATACAAGTTTGAGTTTTGAAACCTTAAATGTTTACGAATGTCAACTACAATTCAAAAGTAAATTAAATTTGAAAGATATCGTTCATGTTAAGAATTTTAAAAATTGATTACCATTCATTGAATGAATTTGAGTGATAAATTTTATTTTGGAAGTTTTGGTATACGAGGTGTATTCAAAAAGTTTTTAATAACCTCGGTAGTACTAAATTTATTTGAGTTGAATTGTTTGGGACGAGTGTTTGTTTTAGAACCTTCGTATAGGAGTTTATCGAGTAAGCACAATCCTACTTTCCACAATCAAGTAGGGTTAATTAACATCCAGCTTAAGACAATTATATTAACAAAGTTTCGATTGTGGTGGCGCCTAGAGACATATTTTCCCGGACTGAGCTATTTGAGTATAAGTGTAAGGTGTTTGAGCTTATTAATCATTCATTTTACTTATTATTTCGACCACGCCCATCTCCCTGTTAGCTGGCTTGGCAACCCGCTTACATTAGTAGGCATGCACGACGCCTAGTGCGGTTTGGACGTGTAACACTACACAGTACTAGTTTATACATTACATTTCACTATGTTTTATGCATTATTTGTAGTAAATACTTAAATACTCGTACATAACTAAATTTAACCTTTACGGAATTATATTCTAAATGCATGGCACTTTCCTACAAACTGACGTACTTCAATTAACTAACGTTTGATTAATCGAATGTTTGATTAACAGATTATACGATTACTCCATTATTTGATTAAAATATTATTTGATTGATTGATTGTTTGACTATGGATTAATCACAAACATTAATTATACGTCCATTTTTATCAAAAGACGGTTGCAGATCAGTTGCAGAGGTGATGTAAGGGGGCTATCACACCAGTAATACGCAACGGCTACGATACTGCAACGATCTTTAAATGCTAGCGACTTGTCGGCGACCAGTTCCTACGAAGACTTTATACCAAGGATACGCTACCGCTACACAATTTTACTATTTTGAAAAAATAACCAATTTTAGTGTGCAAAATGTCTGCGTCAAGTGAAGACGAAGGAGTTGTAGTAGCACTGTATCATTTAAGAAAAAAGACACATTTTAGTTATTAGTCTCCACAACGGGTCCTACTATTCAGAATATGGATATATATATATATATATATATATATATATATATATATATATATATATATATATATATATATATATATATTACATGAGAAGTGTGAGTGTTGAAGAGCGATTACTGATAACTTTGAGGTACGTTTAGTTTCTTGTACATATTTATAAAACTAACGAGAATACAATAATGTGCTTACGGTATTATTAATAATAAATAATCAAGGAAAGAAAGGATAAGAGAGAAGGTCAATAGATTGGAGAGAACGGTTTTAATGATAGGTTATTAGCCAGTTTGGCGATCATTTTACATGTTCCCCGTAGAAACAGGAAGTGGTTCATAAAAGTTATGTTGAGAAATAGGTATATGAGTAGATGAGCAGAGATGTTGACCCAGAAGCAGTGGAAACAGGAGTTAGGTCGCATAAGTTCGGATCTGGAATAGGTATGTGGACAAATGAAACAGAAGACTGGTTAGAGTAATTCAGAGATATTTGGCCAGAATGCAGTGGATAGAATCATGGGGAAGAAATGTGAATAAGTAAAGAAGGGTTTTTATTTATAAACTAGCTCGAAGACTTTACGCTTAAATTGCCTGAATGTTGTTACTGGCATCTCATCAACTTTTGGAAGTGCACTTTCCAAAAATTGTCTTCGGAGATTGGCTGACGTTTTGGAAGCACTGGCCTTTTTCTTCTTTGCATAAAAAATTCGATAATTGATTTGTCCAGTTTGATTTGTCAGTTTTCCGTATTTTTCGGATCAGTGGTTTGGAAATAATAGGAGAAGTGGTACTGCTAAAATCTGTATCTTGTTCGTTTTCGACTGAATTGTGTCCCTATTTCGTCATGTCGTCGTTTTCCACAACCTGTTCAACAATAGTATCGTTGTCAGGTGGCGGTAATGGTACATTTCCATGTCCTGTAGTTTGCATTTTTCTCAAAGGGATAATGAATTCCACGTAGTTATTTAAATAATAAGGCTTTCCCTTCTTTTCTGAGTCACTAGGAAGTAGTTTTCGCTTGCAGACGTAAACAGATCTTAGGTTCTTCCATTTTTATTTCACCAATGGTACGGAAAAAACAATGTCTAAAAAATCTGCTAATACAAAAAAAATTGCGAACTTTGTGATGTTAATAATTTTTTTACAGGTATCTAGCTACAGGACACACGTTTCAGTTACTTTCATTTTACTTTGCTAGAAGTCAAACTACCATCTCCGTGATCGTTGCTGAAACAACTGCAGCTATATGGAATACGTTGCAACCTGAATAAATCAGACTACAAAAAAAAATGGAAAAAATATCAGATCGCTTTTTGGAGGTTGGGAATCTTCCAAACTGGCTAGGATACTTATATGAAAAGCACATAAACAAACGCTATCGTTCAATTATTTTGATGGTCTGTAGTAATACACATGGAATATTTACTACAATAGAAACAGGATTTGCTGGTCGAAACAGGGACAGTAAAATTTTGAGAGAATTCAGACTTAGGAGATGGCTGGAAATGTTAGAAAGAGAAGGACTTGATCTGCCAGAAGATACAGTTTTACCACATGACGAGACAAGAGTTCCCGCATTATTTTGTCGGCTTTTCCCTGAAACGTTATCTGATGTGGAAAAGTACTAAACAATTTAAAACGTTTTTAAAATACTTTGTACTAAACCAACACCTATAACAAATATTCAGTCTTGTGTTTTACATATCTTTATACGAATTAGAAAAGGACTTATGTACCAGAACCCTATGCATATAGAAGAAGAAGAAGATATTTCTAATAGACCAAGATGATTGGTATCAGAAAATTTATTGTAAATGCCAAGACATTCCTGCAAAACTTACGAAATTATTTGGCAAATTTCTTTATCACAGACCCAGGAGTACTTGCCCTGGCAATGGCAATACTGCGTTTATGAACGCGAGAATTGAAATAAACTACAATTACAATATATAACATAAACATACATTCTTTGTTTACCTGTGCGTTTTGTCTCTTCCGCAATTTCGTTTCACGCCTTCTCTGTTACACCTCTTCTTGAATATTTAGGTAAATTATAATTATATATACAGGGATGTCCTCCAATTATTTCTACAAATCTAATATTATTTTGTTCTTCACTTATGATAAATTTTGTACATGTAGGTATGTTCACGGTCGCAAGGAGACTGGTCAACTCAGTCGCGCATCTACCAGTATCTTCCAGGTAGCGTTGCAATAGCGTCGCCGTTGCTTTGGTACGCAAGTCCCTATTTGAAAGTATATGCAGCGACTGCAAAGCTCCATCGCGTCTTGAAATCGTCGCAAGTAGTATAGCTACAGTGATGCGAACCTCAAGTACACGAATTTCCATGTTGAAGGTCAAGTCAGTTAATCTGCCGTGCACATGCGCACTCCCCGCTTCAAGGTTAAAATTTAATGAAATGTTAAGGTCGTCAATTTTGAGAAATGCGTAATTTTTAAGGTCAAGGAATAGGAGGGCTGATCCTAACCTACCGTGCACGCACCCCGGTTTATTCTTAAATTTTTCAAGGTAAGGTTCATTGAAGGTGTTAGTGATCCTTTGAAATCAAGGTAACGCCCTTTTGGCGGAAAATTTTCAGTCACCAAGTAATTTTTGGAATTTGGCTAAGTCAAAACCGCGTGTTAATTCCTAGAAATCAATGGTCACCTGCAGGGGTATCCCGAACTTATCTCATCCGAACTTATCAGACCTTACCTGATCTTACCCTTCAAGGCCAAATTCGTGGAAATAAGCATTCCTAATCAATGGTTTTTTATAACTGGCAGTAAAATGATTATGGTCTCTAACTTTTACGTCATAATCAGTAAATGGTTTCCCGCAAATGTGACAAATCGTGGCGCTTTCAGAGTGTTTAACCTGGCTGGGACTGAAATTATCCATGGGAACTATTTTATTGATTATTTCGGTGGTCCAATGTGCAACACTTTGAACCTCTTTACCAAACTATTGAATGGAATCATTTCCTCTATAAAGCCTAAATTGAGATAAGGAATCATTGTATGAACACTTCAAGTAGTAAGCAATGCTGAAAAGTATATGTTTGGAGTGAAATAGAGTATTACTTTCAATGCCTGCTAAATTTGTACTCTTTTCTAAAATACTCTCTAAATCGGTATAAATTACAAATGGTACCTTTTCTTGGAATGCGAAATTTTTGAACTGCAAATTCGTTTCTGCTTCGGGTAGTCTAGCAGAGCAGTGCTTAAGTTGATGACAGTGAGTAATATGTTTTTGTAATAGGCAATCTGAAGAAAAATGGTTTAAACATCGGTAAGAGATAAATTTCTTTCTTTCGTATTCGATAGTTGATTATAAATAAGAGCTGACATATTTTTAATCCAACTGAAATGATATACTGTGTTATTTTTGTATTAATAACATCAGCAAAAGCAGCGTGATCATTAGTAGAAATTACTAAAATACTTATAGGCTCCCTCTCACTATTTCGATTTTTAATTAATACAAATGGTAATATACTTTTTCCTTGAATGCAATACAAATTAATGGAGAGGCTGTTTAGTTAGAGGCTGCTTAATTTTTCAAATCATCCAGCTGGATGGGGAAGTGAATTGAATCATAATTCAAAACATCTCTAAAATGAGGATAACTGCGGATATCTGTATGATGGGCGGGACATAATGCTGAAACAACAGCCCACAGGAAGGAACACTCGTCAGTGTTTTTAACATTCACTACGACACACCTTAGTGCTATGAAGTGAGGAACTTTAACGTAAGTCGAAAGACCACCTCTAAATGGAACATAGCTATTAATATTTACGTTTAAATGTAAAACTTCGTGTAATGCCCAACCTAAGTTTTGGTACTTAACAATGCCAGCGTTCATAAAGCTTTCTGACACCTACGCATATTATGATTTACAAAATTAAACGTTTCAATTTATTCATTAGTAATAGTAATTTTTTACACTTAATATGAACGAAATTAAATTTGAAAAACTATTAAGCGTTTCTTTTCCAGTATATAAAACAATGTAACTGTCGTTCATTGTACCATAAATACACGCAAAAATGCAGAATTATACTGTCTGACAGCTGTCCATCACAAACAGAACTACTAAGTGCGATAAGGTCTGCTCTGTTGATGAGAGATAAACACAATGTTGTTTCTTTGTGAATTAAAAAATAATTTGAAAATAAATCCAGTAACTGGTTGCGTAAATAGTTCACAGTATGAAAGTCTAGACGCATACCTTGCAATTTAGATTTCTTATAAATTATTTTGTATTGCATTGTACAAGTATGTTCCATTCCTCCCAGTTGCTCACAATTTTGCTAAGGTTAATAAACTTAGTTACATATAAACTTAAACAATTTATTCTAACATTTAGTCGGTTCGGTTACATAAAACAGTGACGCGAGTAAGTAGTCTACCTTTGGGATTTAGTTATATACAATAGTGGTGCGAGTGAGTAATTCGCTTTTGGGATTAACTTGAGGATTATTATTTATCTGGAAGGTATGTTTTAATTTCTTGAATTTAATTGCACTGATAGGGGTAGATCAATTACATCGGTTGAGGAGG
Organism: Vesta saturnalis; assembly: GCA_036346205.1. NCBI lineage: Eukaryota > Metazoa > Arthropoda > Insecta > Coleoptera > Lampyridae > Vesta > Vesta saturnalis. The sequence continues at coordinate 900,441 of JARFJB010002198.1, read as the reverse complement.
TAGGTCATTCCTAGGGCTTACCCAAATGTACAGAGCGTTTCGTGTGTGGAGCTCTGTACATAGTAACGTTCGATGCCAAAATGTACCGTAAGGAATCTATCAGTACTGGGGGCCTTGCTTATACATAGCCCGGGTAATTTCCTCTAGAAAGCCGTCAATTGGCAGTAGACCTCATGCTCCGAACTATTAACCTCGGGTTTCTGTGTAGCGTCTTTGACTCCCGAGGGGCTTAATAGCTATAAATAATTCAATAGTAATTATAGGAGGTTTAACTATTTTTCCCATTTCCATTTCCTATAAAGTTTTACAAATGTTAATGAATTTAAGCGTAAATATTTAATTCTACTATATTATTGGAAATACAAATATAATTTTTGTGTAAACAATGCTATGATCGGGTAAGATCGGATAAGATCGGATAAGATCGAATAAGTTCGGATAAGATCGGACAAGTTCGGATAAGATCGGATAAGGTCGGATAAAATCGAATAAGATCAAACAGGATCGGACACAATGGGATAAGATCGGGTAAGACTCAAGGCATTCCTTGGAATACTTATAGTAATGGGATTCCATAAATTGCCTTCCTTACGGCTCTATTGGTCAACTGACAACAACATGAAAGTTGACAAAATTGCAAATATAATGACTCAAAAACGATTTTTGCAGATTTTGTATCATTTGCATTTGAATGATAATAGTAAAATGCCTGAAAGAAATAGTCCTAATTTCGATAAGTCCGACCAATGCCAGAATGTCTCAATGAAAGTTTCAAAACCAATTACATTCCAGATAGATGCCTTGCAATTGATGAATCTAAGGTGGGTTTCAAAGGAAGAATATCTTTGAAACAGTACATGCCTTTGAAACCCACTAAACGCGGAATCAAAGTTTGGGGCATTGCATGTTCTAAAACAGGCTACTTGCTTTCTTTTAACGTGTATGAGGATAGAAATAGAAATGATGTAGAGACTGGCACATTAGGTGAGCGTGTTATCTTGAAATTATCAAAATATTACTGGCAAAAGGGCTATTGTCTATTCTTCGATAATTTATTTAGCACCTTTGATTTATTGTCAACTCTAGTAATACAAAATACATTTGCCGTTGGAACTTTTCGAATAAATCGAAAAAATTATCCTAGAGATATCTTAGCTGAAGACAAATCTCTAAAAATGGGACAATCAGACTTTGCCATGTCATCTGAAATATCGGTATGCAAATGGAAGGACCGGGGTAAAAAACCAGTTGTTGTAATTAGTAACATGCATGACGCAAGCGAAATGACAACTGTTCAAAGGACCAATAAGCATGGTACAAAAGAAATCGTCAATTGTCCCCAATCTATACATGACTATAACATGTATATGAACGGATTGGATCATTTTGACCAGCTTGTTGCGTGCTACAACATATCTTGGAAATCAAGGAGGTGGTGGCTCAAATTATTTTATCACTTGGTAGATTGTTTCATTGTAAATTCATACCTACTTCACAAAATGCAAATGAAGGCACAAGGTAGGAAGTCCATCAGCCAATTGAAATTTAGAACTATACTGGCGGATGAACTAATAAGTAATTACAGTGGACGCAAACGAAAGGGTCCTCCACCTTCTGCCTTTCGAAAAATAAAAAAATTAGGGGGAAAAACTATCACAATTGATAATATCAATAGACTGAACAATGTTGGGTTACATCTTCCTATGAAGGGAACCTCTAGGAGGTGCGTTCGCTGTAGTACAAAAACTAAATCAACTAGATCACAAATTATGTGCAAATCTTGTGAGGTAGCTCTATGTTTAGATAGTTTTATTCCATTTCATTCAAATTGAGGGAAATGTATCTTCCAAACTGATAAGTGGTCGATAAATCAACCAATGAACATAAACCCAATTACGGATGTCTAGATGTTCATTGGTTGAAATATCAACCACCATTTTTTTCTGTAAATTGACAAAAAATAAACAAAATAATGATCTTTTATTGAGTCAAAATAAACCAGTTCATCTGAAGAAAAAAACTCTTCTTAAAAAAAATAGTACTGCCCGTTAAAGGGTTAAAGTAAGTATAAAACCAACAAAGATATCGACTTGAAATTTTCACGGTATAGGTGAAATTTTATGCTTTTTCTGACTTAAATATAAAAAACATACAATTCTATTTAATATTTTGAAGAAAATCGCTAAAATTTCAGCAATATTTGGAAAGCGTCCTCTATCTTTTTGTTCGTTAATCAAACTTAACTTTTTAATACATCAACGAATAGCGCGAGAAAAGACCTTTCTAACGAAATATTACTTTTTAGGATTCGCTGGCTGGTTCCGAAGGCAATTACGTGTTTGTCTGACAACTTTCGCAGCTCCCCCTACGGAAAACCTGTGAAGTTAGAGAAAAACTTCTTATACAAAAAATGGGTAAAATTGTCCCAAAATTACAACTACGATATTTCCAATATACATTTTCCTTAAGTTTCTGTTACTTATTAGACATTTTTTAATTTACTACAGCAGTTACGCCACCTAGCGGTCTATTTACAAACTTTAAAATTATCTCCAGCATTTTCTCTTGGCCACATTTACTGAAGAATTTTTTTTTTGAAGTCGTAACATAAACGGTTTCTGGGATATAGCCGGCGTCCTTCCTTAATAAGTCACCCGGTACATATTATGAACAGCGCTTCTTAGTTTATTTGGAGTACTTAGAACAGGATTCTGGTGATATTTTACAGTTTGTTAAATGCATATTTACATACCTTTTGAACAGCCCAAATTGAAACTAACGGTCCACCTTTTTCTATTTGAAAGTATTCCAAGAGTTTTATTACAAACAGTTGTGATTGAGAGTTCAACACTATTCCCGGCATATTTACAATTATATATAATTAGCACCTATTAGTTTACAGGTTTTAATGAAACTAACATACGTTGCAAATCAAATTTCACTAGAACGTTAGTGTAATGCATAATTAACTGCGCATGACGTTTACTAGCAACAGGTAAGCGCATCGTATAATTAGATTTATTGCATTCAAATCAAAATTCTTATGTATATACCAATTTATTTCATTACTTAAATATGTACTTAAAATCATTTATTAAAGAATTAATTATCTAAAACTGTTTGGAACCTCTGACTAACAAGTAATTTTTAGTTCATACAGCAATTTTATAAACCGCACTAACCCGAAAACGGGAATCCTAGTTGAAAAATACTATATCACTCTAGCTACACTACTGTCGCAGTCGCGTATTGTCGGTGTAAACGCGGCCTAATTGTTGTTTCTGCACTACATCATTTACGGCATTTAAAACAGTTCGACTATAGTCCATCAATCTGTTTATAACGCCCAACTGTGTTCTTAATAAGTCACTGCATTTACCGTGATAATAGTGTTTGTTGTACACTGAAGGTCAGGCTATTTAATCAGTCAAGTTTGAGTGTAAACTGTACACATATTTGCCATATTTTAAATTGTACCTAAAACGGCAATAAAACTACTTTGTATAAAACAACTGTTATTTAACTATTGATTAATTGAAAAATCGATTAACTTCAGTACTTGGTTATCGATTGTTTAAACTTACACTCGTCCACCCTTACATGTATTTATATTTTACATTTCGCTATGTTCTACGCATTATCTGCAGTAAATACTTAAATACTCAGCTAAACTTAACTTTTACCTACTTTTCTTAATGTATGCACTATGTTATTTTCCTGTAAACTAACGTTATCCAATTAACTAACGCTTGATTAATGGTTTATATGATTAATCGATTTTTTGATTCATTGATTATTTGGTTAATTCCTTATTTAATTATTCGATTATTTGATTATCGATTAATCAAAATCAATTATTTTCGGTAATCGACTCTCGATTGTTCAAATTAACAATGGCCCACCCCTAGTCGAGACTGATATAAAGGTTCGGGTGAATATGTTTAAACTTTCTTCTGTTTTTAATTAGCTTCTGAGCTTCTGCATGAGTTTCAAGTATTAAATTAAGAGGCCGAAGTTTAGACGAAGGTTTCCCCAAACTGTATTAATGTGTATTTTATGTACATTCTTATCATCAGACGGTTGAGCAATTTTATTGTTGCGTTCATCAAGAGCTTTACCTACCTCGTTTAGAGTTTTTAAAAGTTCAGGGATTAACATGCTGCAGTGACAATCAGTTTCAGAGGTGATAGTAGCAGTTGTTTCTGCGTTAGAGGATTTATGATAATTAAAACAGTTATACGATTATCCATGAAATATTTTTAAAACGTACAGCTGTAAGTCAATACATTTACCAATATGATAATGTTTATACATTGTACGCTGAAGGCCCGGCTATTTATTAGTCAATATTTGGGTGTAAACCGTACAAATATTTACCATATCTTAAATTAAGAAAAGAAACAATGAAATTGCTTTGTATAAAACGAATTAATAACTAACTTACCTACGGGCTGATTCCAAATTAGATGCCAACCTTCAATGAGTTGTTAGAATGACTCATTTGTGATCGATTGAGCCATATCTACCTATATTCAAAAATCAACGGATTTCGAGATATTTGAGATTTTGTGATTTTGTAGTAATTCCCTATTTTCGTTCAGTTTAAGCCGATTCTGTAAGAACTGATAGTTTTAAACAATAATTTTAGTCCAGTTTTCAATACTAGAATATGTCTTTCACTTAAAAAATGCAAAAGTATGAGGAATGTGCTTATAGGCAGAATTGTAAAGATTTAAAATCAGAATGTGAAAGAAACCAAAATCTATTTAAAATTTTCTATTGCTTATATCTTTTAAACTATTCTCTACATGTAGTGTTAAAACAGTTTAAACACTAGCTCAATGTTTTAATTTTCCGATAAAACCATTTTTGTCAAAATTCGTTTTATAGTTCCACCAGAAAACGCTACCTCTCGAAAATTCTAAATTGAGAATAATAAATCATTGAATCCTTCATTCTTAGAACTGATATTCAATAATTTCACATTTTGTGTTCAAAATGAACACCACCGTCTCTTATACAAGCTCGAGCTCTAATTTTCATTTAAATTTTCCAAATTGAGTAGCTATGAAAAAATTCAGTTTTGGAATCAAGAATTCTGATTCGGCAATTTCTACACAAAAAAAAAACAAAACTGATTTGTTTTGACATTTCATAATTCGCCTTTGTTAGTGACTTTCGCAATTTTTGAATTTGTATAGATAAATTTTCTCCGCTATTGTTCGATCCTTTTCATTATTGTTGTTGTTATTGTTATTATCGTTCCTGTTGTTATTGTTGCTGTTATTACTGTTCGTTTGTTATTTATTTATTCATTATTTATTATTTGTTTTGTATATGAGAGAGCTACATTCACTAATGCTGAATATGCTGATATTCTCTTTATGTATGGGTACAGAAATGCATCTCTCGCACAAAGAAGATACGTACGGAGCTTTCCCAGCAGACGATCTCCTTAAGTGACAGTATTTTCTTTAACCCATCGCAGAATTGCGGAAACTAGTACTGTTAAAAAAAAATAGAAACGCTGGTTCACCTGGGAATCCAGACCTAGATGAAGCAATATTACAAACGGTAGAAAATACTCCGACGATGAGTACCCTCAAAGCTGCCTGTGAAGTTGGGACCTTCCAAAAAAAAGTTTAGTCTGTGTTGAAAAAGAATGGCTTACACCCACACCATTATACACGGTTAGAAGTTAACGATTTTGCCTGGAGACTTTAATTTTGTCATTTTATCTTAAATGATGACAGGGAGGATGCTAGATTTTGATCCATATTTAAAAAAAAGAAACATCTTTCCAAAAGAAATTTAGTGTGAATGTTTGGATGGGCGTGATAAGTAATAAATTGATAGGTCCACATTTTCTTCTTAGCGTTTTCACAGGGGAAGGACATGAAGAATGTCTGAGAAACCACATGGAATAATTGTTGTATGATATAAGTATGATTGACAGACAACACATAATTTTCCAACACGACGGGTGTCCAGCACATTACTGTTTAAATGGCCGTGAGTTGTTGAATGAATAGTTTCCAAACCGGTGGATAGGTAAGCAAAGACCAATTGCGTGGCCGAATAGAAGCCCGGATTTAACGCTTTGGACATATTTGGGAAAGACTGAAGGAATTGGTTTATGGGACAGAAATATATACTCGTGAGCAATTAATAGAAAGGATACAAGAAGGAGCGAGAAGAATGAAGAATGATTTTGAAAGCAAAATTACCTGTCAAGAAATAAGGAAGAGAGTTCGAGATTATATAAAAGACGGTGGTAGTCATGTTGAACACAAAATGTGAAATTATTGAATAACATTCTTAGTTCTATTGAATCAAGGTTTCAATGACTTACTAATCTCAGTTTGGAATTTTCGAGAGGTAGCGCGGTTGCAAAGCTTTTTCTTGTGGGAATATCGAAAGAATTTTGACAAAAAAGGTTTTAGCGGAAAATTAAAACATTGACCTAGTTTTTTAGACTATTTTAACACTACATCTAGAGAATAGTTTAAAAGTTATAAGCAATATAAAAGTTGAAATCGATCTTGGTTTCTTTCACATTCTGATTTTACATCTCTGCAATGTTTTCTTATAAGCATATTCCTCATACAACAAAACAAAATCACAAAATCTCAAATATCTTGAAAACCGTTGATTTTTGGATATAGGAAAATATGGCTCAATCGATCACAAATGAGCATATTAACAACCCCTTGAAGGTTGACATCTATTTTGCAATTACCCTGTGTAAACAATGATCTAAACCAAAAATTTTTGATTGTCCACTAGTAATCTGCTATTCGCCCTGGTAACGTTTTTCCATGTTAGAAATGTCCTGATGGAACTTTTCTTCGTGCTCAAAGCTCACATTCCCAAATTCTTAGGAAAAAAATCAGGTGTGAGTCAAAAAAATGAATCTTGAGTGACATGTTGGAACCCAATGCTTGATAAGCTAACCATATCTCTGTAGTTCCCACTCTTATGGTTACCCAAAAAATTGCAACATTCGTAAAAGATTTCCATGCTGGTTTTTCTAAATCGTTCAATTTGTCTCGAATACCGGATTAACTCCCTGATTTGAGGTCTTATCAAAATACCCTCTTTTGTCTTTCCAACACTTATTTTGAGGGATTTTTCTTTTAGATACAAATATCCACTCCCATTGCGATCCATTGCCATTACAAAATTTTTGATCAGGACTAATTTGATATGCAATGGTGGAAGAAGTACTTCGGATGGCTCTACAAGGGGCTCTACTTTTTTTGTCCAGGAATTAAGTATGCACGCGTAGGCCATATTTTTTCGTTATAGGGTTTGTTCTGTTTCGACTGTCCCATTCACATAAAAAGCAGCAGAATTTAGTATAACCCAGCTGAAGTCCGAGTAATAGGGCAACATTAGTAATAGTAATAACTTCATGTTTTCATAAGTTTCTCTCATATTAGCAGCAAGAGCCAGAGGTACAGTGTCACCCTGTGGGTAAATTTTAGGCATCATACGGTAGATGGTTTTTTTTGTTCTGTTTTTTAATGTCGAATTTAAAAGAGTTTAAATTTTTGAGAGCTTTTATTTGATTCCACTTTTTTTTTGGTTTGAAGACATTTATAAATGTCATTTTTGTTTGTAAAATTATGTTTCATTCACAGGTGACACGGGTGTTACCATTAGATAAAGTTTTGCGTAGTTAGGTATTCTCGTTATATTAAGCTTCCGGACTGTAGTGAAAGAGAGAAACTACGTTTTTCTAAGAATTAAAAAATTGACGCACTGTATTTAAGATACATGTTCCTAATAACGTCCACGTGTAACAGCGTTGGTATGCGGTGACGTAGATATTTCTGAATGTAGTATACCATATCGCTTTTGTTGTTTTGTCATTACAGAATAGAAGGAATTTATTTGAGTTACAATAAGTATTATTTTCGTGTTGAGTATCGTCTTTACCGAGCTTAAAATTCAAGCGATTCTTTTTTATGATAGGCTAATTTATATTTAAGTAAGACGGAAAGGGTTAGTATGGAAGATGGCAAATTCTGAATTAGGTAGTAATTAGTTCTGTTAGAGATGCCGTAGAGAGCAGGACACAAATTTTTGTTTGTTTGCGGTGATCGCAACATATGCGAGAGGGGTAGTTATGGGGTGGAATAAGTTATTACATACTGGGGGTGTATCGAATTACCGTGGAGTAAGTGATTTCCGTTTCCAATAAAAGGGCTAATATATTGGTTCACCACATCCCGAGTTATTTTCTGTTGTGTATTGTTTGTCTAGGATGACAAGATTTGAACATAGAAAGGGGTGTTCGTGTTTACTTAGCTCTGATGTACGGACATGCTGTATGGCATATTGTTTGTGCGAATTAATTTAACGAATTCCTGTTGAAGAGGTAGTTTTACGTATGTTGCGCAGTTCAAACAAATCTACATCGATTATATTGCCGCCGCCGTCGAGGCCATCGTCTAGATGTCCTTGGTGTCTGTATAACAAAGGATCTGTTCCGAATACAAGGTAAACCTTTTGTGTATTTTGTTTGCAGTGGTTGACAGATTTTAATAAATTCTTGTGTATTATATATTTTTTGTCATATATGCCGATGTTTGAATACGCTGACTTTCGACGTTCACGTTTGATTTTTGTATCGATTAACCTTTAGTGCATGCGTATCCATCCGTATTATGATTCAATATTTATCTGAGTGTTTTTTATTTATCATACTGACGAATTTTACTGATTTTGGAGTTGTGACGAATGCGCTTTTACAACATTATGTAAGAACTCCGCCCACTGAGCCATGCCGTGGCAAAAATTGCCTTTACGGGCTGAATGTTCTAGTGAGTATTTAGCCTGTAAGAGCAGAAGGAGGTATGTTTCCGTTATGCAGTAACATTGCTTTTAGGCTTATTTTAGAAGAGTCAATGAATAATTTAAAGTTCAAGATCGATTTCCAAAACCGTCATAATCCTGTTTATATCATTACAATATACCAAGCCCGCTTCTTGGGAAAAGTATGATCTGAAGTATTGATCACGATTTCGAAAATGGATGATTTTAGTTTCATGATGTAGCAAATTCCATTCTTTTAATCTAGATCCTAATAGTTCTGACTGCATGTATGACAAATTTAAATCGCGAACCAAATCGTTTAGGTCTTCTTGAGTTATCAAGTGTGGCCTGGTTAGAATTTCTTCAAACTCAGAGTCATGGTCCTCAAGAACACATTGGCTTGAAGTGGATGACTGTGTATCGCCAATCTCAACGGATGCAGATGTAACTGGTCTCATGGCTGAAGGTAAATTAGGGTAAATATCTGTGTTTTCTTGAAATTAACTTCAATTAACTTAACTTAGCCTTCACGCCATTCCCTTGAGTGGTACGCAAAACAATCCCTGCCTCTTACTTATTTTTCATTCACAATATTTCTGCATGCTTTTCTATTTCCGCATACCTCCCTAGCTTCTGCAAGATTCATACATTCTCTCTGACATGCCCTTTTATTTTTAAAACCCCTTATCTTTCTTTCCTTTATCATACATTCTACGACATTCAGCCGAGTTTTACGCAGCCTACCAGGCCTTACCTCTAACCTCACCCACATATATTTGCTTCGTTGATCTTGCGTTGTTGATTTTCTCAATGTGACCAAACCAACATAATGTACTGCTTTTGTATCTATCCATCATCGTCTTTTCCTCGCCACACTCCGACATTATACACTCATTCCTTATCTTGTCCCTTTTCGTTTTATCACATGCGCTTCTCAGAAATCTCTTACCCACGGCATTTATTTTACTTTTGTGCTTTTTTGACATACCCATGTCTCACTTCCATACAGTACTGACGAGACAAACACGCCATTATATATTGCTCGTTTCGCAGCTAGGCTCATGCTTTCGTTTCTCATTATCGTCCACATACTTACGATGACTTTCCCTCCAGCATCGACTCTTCTCCAATCTCGCCCTCCATTGTACAATCTGCAGTATGCATTCTACTCAAATATACTAGCTCGTCCACTTGCTCCACAATTTAATATTGCAGAGTAAATACCTTACTTTCAATTCCACCTTCCCGATTGAACACCAGAATCGAAGCTTTGTTCACGTTTACCTTGAGGCCCATGCTTTCACAGACTGTATCAAACTTCCTCAAAGCAGTTTGTAGCTCATTCGCACTGTTACTTAATAAGACTGTGCCATCTGCATACACCATAAGTTGTACATTTACGTCACCAACCATTACACCATTTGTATCGGTACATGCTTGTCTAATACATTTATCCATGTATACATTAAACAACCACGGTAACACTACACTCCTTGCTTAATATTAAAGTATTCAATGACACCTCCTCTCGCCCGACTACAATTATATACTGCCCTATTCCGTTTATTAGACCTTTATTTCCGCAATATCCATTTAATATTTCCCACAGCTTCTTCCTGTTCACTCTATCGTATGCTTTCTGTAGATCTATAAACGCACAGTAAAGCTTCCTTTCTACACTTAAACTACTTTAACCGGCACGCTGAGCAAGCTTATTGCTCTGTAGTTCTTGAAATCACTCTTGTTCTCCATGCCCTCATACAGCGGTACAATGATCGCGCTCTGCCGATCCCTCGGCACTTTTCCATACATAAGGCATACATTGAATAATTCACACATTCTTCCTATAAGCTTTGCACCCCATACTTTAGCATTTCACCAGTGATTTCATCTACGTCTGCTCCCTTGACGTTTTTCAACCTTCCTACCGTTTTCTCTACCCCATTCATCCCAATATCCTTCTCAGTTCCATTCACCATTCCATCTACATTATCCCTATTTAACCCTTTAGTCTTACTTTCCTCACTACTGCACAGCTTTCCGAAATATTCTTACCAGTATTTCCCCACTTCACAATCGTCCTATACTATTCCATTGCTTATATTCATCATTCCTGCAGCGTTTTGTTTTGGGCCACGCTTTGTATTTTTAACCCATTTTCAGAAGAGTTTTTTGTTTCCCTCAAAATCATTCTGCATTTTCTCCCCTTCCACAACCATCACTTCCTCTTTGCTTATTCTCACTGCCTCTTTCGCTTCTTTGTTTTTTAGTCTGTACACCTCATACAATCGCTTTTTGTCAGTCTCATTTTTGCAGCAATCATTGCCATGTACGCATCTTTTTTCTTACATACTGACTTTTCTACCGACTCATTCCACCAAGCACATTTTTCTGTCTACCTACAGTCGCCCTTCCACAATTGACAGCGCAGTTTTTCAAGCTTATCCGTGCACTTTCAACGTCAGTATCTTTTGTTTGTTCGTTCCACACTGTTTCATTCACACTCAACTCTTTTCACACAGCCTCTGAGTATTTCATTCTTGCACCATTAACCACTAGTTTGCCTACCCTAATTCTGGACGTTCCCACTACGTTTGTTTCCCTTCTCCAGAGCCATTTTTGCCCTAAACACACTCTCGATACAACCAAAAAGTGGTCCGATCCACTATATATATATATATATATATATATATATATATATATATATATATATATATATATATATATATATATATATATATCAGGGTGCGCATTAGTGTGACAAAGTCCCATATCTCCTTTATTTAAAGAGGTACAAAAAAAATTAAATACAAAAGTTGTAAGATATGTTCTGGTGCATATTCCAAAAATATTTTTAAGTATACAGGGTAGATCATAAAAGCTTAGAAGTGATTTTAAATTTTTTTTTAAATAGAAAACCCTATGTATTATTACATATTTAGATTCTACATACAATTTTAGACACATTTTATGTGTAATACCTAAGTCTTACCGTTTTTGACAAATTTCAAATTTTTTGTCAAAAATGACGTTTGCAGGCCAAAAAAATAGGTGGAAATCTTTTCTAAACGAAGCCTTTATCAAGTAGTTATGGTTGGTTTCCTTGGAAATGGGGACCTACTCTAATGGGCTTTATTGATATTTTTGTAATACATTCATGATCAAAAATGGACAATAAAAAGTAGATTCAAAAAAACCTATAAAGTCATTTTTTTAAATGGAAACCCCCTATTTTTTTAATTCTATCTTATTTAGCATTAAAAATAAGGGTGACTTTGTATAAGAGTGTATATTCCAAAAATTGTAGTTTTTGAAATAATGACAATTTAACATTTTTTTATTGTAAAAAGGCTATACGGTTTTCAAGTTTTGTTGTTAGTTGGCCGTGACGGCGTGGCGCGGCGAAACAAAAAAATCGTTTTCTTTAAAATCCCGTAACTTTTTTGTTTGTGGATATTTAAAATTTTGGTAAAAACATCTTTTGTGCCCTTTTTTATGTGCAATTTAGTGGCGTACTCGATTTTTTTCTAACTTAATTTGTTACAGATCAAAGTTGCATTTTTTAAATGGTAACCGTAGTTGGCTATGACTCCATTAATTAGAGATTTCTTTTAGCTTTCTGAAAATATATAGTTTCATATATTTATCTCGGTAAATAAGAAAATTACAAACGAGTTTTTGAAAAACACCTCTTGATCAAATCACTTATGTATAGTATAGTTTCATGTATTCAAAAGGAAGTATATTACTATGCGCAGAACTTATTTTAAAACTAGATAAAAATGTCCTCATAGTACTTTATGCCACATTAAAAACTTATTGATTTAAAAAAAAATAACAACGTTATTATTTTGTAACAGTTTTTTCTTATTTTAGGTATTGTTCAAACTGATGTCCATTATGATGTAAACAAACTTCACATAGGCGCGAAATACACTCAATTGCCTTAATGAAATGGATAGACGTATGCATTAAATCTTCAAATGCTGCCCTGGTTGAATTGACCAATTGTTCGTATGTTTCGTGGCGAGTATGATATATTTTATTTTTTAAAAATCCCACAAAAAGAAACCCAGTATTGAAAGATCTGGAGATCTTGCTGGCCACTGAATAGGTCTGTTATTGCCAATCCATTGATTGTTAAAGTTTGGGTTTAAATAATCTCGGACTAAAACAGTATTATGACTAGGCGCACCATCTTGTTGAAAATAAACATTTACCCTCTGCGCTAATGGATTTTCATCTAGAAGTTGTGAAAGACCAATGTTTAATATTTCCATATACCTCTCGCCGTTAAGGTTGCCGTTAAAAATGTGGTAAACAAATCTACCCCCCAAAATAAAGCATGATACATTAAAACCAAATCTACCTTGATTTTGGCGTGCTAATGTTACAAAATTGTTATATTTTGACCAATATCGATTGTTGTTGCGATTAAAAATTCCTGCACTCGTAATAAGACTCTCATCAGACCAAATGATATTGCGCCCAAAATTCCTATTTTGTCTAATCTGTTCTAAATACCAATTACACCAAATAATTCCCCGTTCTAAGTCACCATCACTAAGGTGCTGAATTACTCTTTTTTTGTACGGAGTATAATAATATTTTTTTAAGATTTTTTGTACTCTTGATTTAAATACGTCAACTTCTGTTTCTATTTGTCGGCAGGAGGTATTAGGATTTTCTTCAACTCTTGCTAAAACATTTTTGCATAATTTTTGATCCTAGGCTTCTCAAAAGATCCATAAGTTAATAGATGTTCTTTTAATCTGGCGAATATATTCTTGTTGGGATGTCTTCGTTCAGGAAATCTTCAATAAAGTAGCTTTATTATTTTGCGTTTTTATAAATACTAGCATTATTAAAGTATTAAACGCACAACCTACCTATTAAAATAAGCCTCTGCAGCTTGGTCTGCATTAAAATTACACTGATAGTATATGTCAATCATATCTAACTTTCCAAAATTTTCATACTTCGTATTATTGACAGCCATCACAAAAAAGTTGTGAACTTGAATAATTAATTATTTAAGCAAAGTTTTGAAACAATAAATCTAATCACATTTACGTTTCCACCATTTATTTATATGAAACAACTGCGTGAAATGTCAAATAACTAGCAACGAATGCGTGCAGTAAACAAAGGTTCATAGATGACTTGATCAAGAGGTATTTTTCAAAAAATCGTTTATAATTTTCTTATTTACCGAGATGAATATATGAAACTATATATTTTCAGAAAGCTAAAAGAAATCTCTAATTAATGGAGCCATAGCCAGCTACGGTTACGATTTAAAAAAATGCAACTTTGATCTGCAACTCGGAAACAAATTAAGTTAGAAAAAAATCGAGTACGCCACTAAATTGCCCATAAAAGAAGGCACAAAAGATGTTTTTACCAAAGTTTTAAATATTCACAAACAAAAAAGTTACGGGATTTTAAAGAAAACGGCATAAAACGAAAAACCCTATATTTCCCAAACGAGTCGAGATATTGAAATGTTCTTAGATTATTAAATTTGTTTCAAAAATCGGTCCAAGGGTCCCGACAATGATTTTACTCTATCTATTTGGGAAATACCTAAAACCCCCCAATTACATCGAAAATAGGACGACCTGTACACGTTACAAAATTCTACCGTTTAAATTATTATTATTTTTGTTTATCAGTAATATTCAAACCGATAAAAATCTATTCAGTAACTAAATTTAGATTAGATTATTCCCTAACGCGACTTGCTGTTATTTATTTGAGAAAAGAAAAATGATTTAATTACTTTCATTTAGAATTTGATTACAAATTAGAGCAAAGGACGAGAACACAACTCGTCGGAAACTCCAATAAGCTAAGCTAGTTTAATACAACCTGCTTAAGCACAATACACCTGCGCAAGAAGTTACGGCGCAACATGCGCAACCACGAAAAAGTTTAATATATATAAGATATATAAAAAAGATATATTTGATTACTCAGTGGCTCAGCGGTAAAGGTGTCAGACTGGTAATTGAAAGGTACCAAGTCCGAATCTGAGAATAGTCAAGTGATTGGGAAAAAATTATATATAACATGAATTCGACGAAAATAGTCCTTCTGAGGACTAAGCCCGATGCGAAAGCAGATGCACTAATAGGAAACCGCAGTTACAAAACACTTGTAATACAGAATTAGTAACTCGGTACGGCCCCGAAGCCAAACAACTTTTCAGAAAGCTTGAAACATCAATGAACAAGCTAGTACTAGTGGAGAACCACCTAACCTTCCTCTGCAAAGCCCGTGATAACAACGTAATACCTACCGGACTCAACATCAAAACTTCAATACACAGTCCGAAAATATCAGTAATCGCAAAGAGAGCTAGGTAAGTGTTAGTCAAAGAACGAATCAGACATCACCGATTCAGAAAGTACCAGCTCGAACACCAATCCCACGAGATTAGAGAAACCATTCGAAATCGAGTGAAGGAACAAGACTTTGATAGGATAAATATGGCTACCAGAAGTAAATATTTCAAGACCAAGGCATTACACAGGAAATTCAGCAGAAGAAACTCGAAAAGCTAATGAAGGAGAAGAAAGAACCAACCAACATCAATCAAAAAAACAATATCATAAACATCTCTAAACGAGAGATGAACGAAAACGAAATGCAGGTTCTGGACAAAGGCTTGAACTATGCGACAACACCGAGGTATATTCCGAAAGTAGATTTAATAACCGCAGTCAAAGAAACAGCTATGACATTAGATCTTGAAGAAACCGATGAATACAGAAGTAAGGCGAACTAAACCTAACCTCTCTAACCTAGAAAGTACAGCGGTTATTTCCGTTAAGAATAACCCAACGAACAAAATTCTCCCGGCAGACAAAGGAAACGCGACTGTGGTAATGGATATGGACACTTACAACAGTAAGATCCAAGAACTACTAGACAGGGGCGAGTACGAACAAATACCAAAAGACCCCACACCATCAATCGACAGACGGATTTACCTTACGCTGGCAAAACATAAGGGGGAGTTTTCCGATTACCAAAGAAATAGGCTTACCCCACACTACAGCAAACCTCCGCATCTGTACGGCTTACCAAAGATTCATAAGCAAGGAATTCCTCTGAGACCAATTGTGAGCTTGTCACCCATTAGCACACTATCTGCTAGGTATCATCACACCCTTATCGGGGAAAACCGAGTCTATGGTTAAGAATACGCAGCACTTCGTGGAAACCATCAGAAACTTCCAACCAAACCACGAAGAAATACTGGTAAGCTTCGACATTGTGAGTCTATTCACAAATGTGCCTATCGATAAGGCACTAACTATCATAAGGGACAACCTAGAAAAGGATGAAACGTTAGACGAACGCACGCAACTCTCGGTAAACACAATAATGAAACTTGTGACAATATGCATTAGAACTACATATTTCCAGGTAGAAGACAAATTCTTCTAACAAGATTTTGGGATAGCGATGAGTTCCCCACTATCATCCATAGTCAGTAATATAAATATAGATAAATTCCTGGATCATCTAAATAGCCGCGCACTCTCCACAAAATTCAAAATGGAATTGGAGTCGGAACAAAAACTGCTTTTCCTGGATGTACTTGTACACAGGAATGACAACACTTTCACGACAAGGGTATACAGAAAACCTACCCACACTTATAGTACAAAAAATTAGAGCTAGTTATTTGTTTATTTTATCCATTTATTTGCTTTTTTTGTACTTTGGATTACGGACTCCATCTAGTAATTTATTTAAGCTAACAAAACAGTTCTTATAACAATTCTTACGTTTAGATTTGTTATAGGAAGGGGTTCATTACAAAGATGAATCAGATCTGGTATTTTTCCTACAGTTACAGATACGTATTTAAAAATAAAATTTATACCATTTACGTCAGTAAGACAAAAATAGCAGTGGGAAATGTGATCTTTTGGTTCGGTCTAAATTATGGGTACAGTAAACGACATATGACGGAACACTTTCTTTCAATCAGGGTTTGTCTTGCTGAGACAAAGCGAAACCGAAATACCGGTAATAACCATCCAAGACAGGTTTTGTAAAATATCGTCTTTGTTTTTTGAAAGGCAATTCACCACAAACATAACAAAAAGAGTTAGGATCGTTACTACACTTTCTCAACATATTAACGCAGTTAATGTATTACAACAATCTGATGAAATCACAGACAAAAGTTCTGTGACTATTTCTTAGTGAACGCTCCTTTACTTTTGTTGCCGTAGTACTAGTTATAAGTATTACCGTATTACAAGAAAACTGAGGCTAATTGAGTCAAAAAACAACTGCAGTTTAATAATTAGGGTAGTTAGATAAAACAGTATTAGTTATCAAACTTCGTGTGGCATGACTAATGTAATTAAATTAATTTAAATTCATTTGTTAATAAAGTTGATAAATGCATTAAATAACGACAGCAAGATTTAAACGTGTTCCTACTCTGTCGATCATGAATGCATTATAGAACAATAAACCTGCAGTTTAATTACAATAGTCATCGTAATATATGAATTTCATATAAAAACTTGATAGTGACTTTATAATTAAAAATTGTGCAATAAAATCGGTTTAAAGGTTCAGGCCATAAAATATGCAGTTTTTTGTGCAAGAGTACTAACACATATTATGCTGAACTACACTTAAGTGATGATAACCCATAAACTAAAATCTCACATTTTATGACTACTGGAAAATGCAATTTCATTGAAAAATGACTATAAAATATATCTCAAAATTTACTGCAGTTACGGTTCGCTTTTACCATTTCCACTACCATATTGTTTTGACAGATTTATTTGTGTTTAAATAAAAAAATCGCCTATTGTTTTAATTTAAACTACATAAAAAAAGGTTTTAAAAAAATGAAAGAAAAAGCTTAAGAAGCTTGGCGTCTTTTTTCGGCCAGTTTTACAATTTAAATTACATTTTCTTGTTTGGGGTGTAGTGACGAAGATTAAGCGACATTTTACGTGTCGACTCTTAAAATCTATCTTATCACTTTTGGTAATACTGAAAATTGTCATATATTTCCAACTAAAGTGTTCTGCAAACTACAATTAGCTTTGTACACATACAGTTTTTAATAAATTCTATAGGTACAGTCGAAACAAATGTTATTACCTTGGATGAAAAATGAATTTTAATTAAGTAATTTTATACGATTGCAAGCAATTTTAGGGTGTACATTTTACCTCTGTAATCTTGATGAAATGTAATACACAGCAACGATTTATTTTTTTTACAACAATTAAATTCATTTTCGAAAGATTAAATTTAGTGACGTGCTACGTTTACTAAATATTTTAAAAGCAATGACGGATAATTCAATTTTAAAGGTATTGCTGTACCTTGCTTATCTTAATTGAATTAAAAATATGTCAGTTTTATAAGATTTACGGCGTTAATTATTTGTATAAATTAAACTTTCAATCTTCTTCTTGCTTTAGTGTTGATTTTGGGAACGAATCCTCATCAAGAGAGAATTAATGTTTATTTAATACTTTGGCCTTTCAAATACATAAAAACATTGTATTAAATCACCAAAATGTATGCGTAAAAATAAAAAAAATATGAGTTTATACTTATTGCTTTCTAATTTACCCTTCGGGTGGTATACCGTTTTAATTACGTAGAGTAAGGCTTCATCAACAAAGCGCTTCAATATTCTTGAGAATGGTTTATTTGTTAAATTTCATTTACATACTTCATTACAGGATAAACGCAGGTTAGAACAATAGTAACATGAGTACAGCGGGTGTCTAGTAACCATAAGTGTGTGGACGTGAGTTGTATGAAATATCGCCAACAATAAAGGGTACAGTGACGTAAATCAGAAAGTTAAATAGGCCCTAAAAGCTTCCAATCATTAAACAAATATCAGCACGTCAATTACAATGTTTCACTTGGAAAAAAATTGTGAACGAATCAAATTTCCAAAATAATGGAAAGGATTTATTTAAAATGCGACTTTAACCAATGTTACAACAAGTCACGTCATATAACCATCAAGAATGGATTATATAAGCAGCAGAGCACTGAGGCTACACACAACCCCAAGCAACATTTAAAACGACAATAAATAGGTCTGCACACTTGCTTATTATCAGATTGATTGCCAACCATCTTATCAAAATAACACAAATATTTTTTAAAGCTACAGAGGATCAGTTCAGCTATTTTTAGTTCTGAACATAAAGTACAAATAGCACTTATTCTAAGTATATGGAAACCCAGGTTTGAGGTTTTGAATATTGAGCAAAATATACAGGATGGGGAATGACGGAGAACGCGGCGATGTTTTATAGACGCTTCATCGTATGGAGAAAAAATATGGCCAATAAAAGTAGGTGAAAATGATTTTGAGATAACCACTACGGTTAATAACGGTAATAGTAAGTTAATAAACTTGCGTTCTTTTTCTCAACATTACAACCTGTGATATAAGAAATATCGCAAACGAATGTTACGTTTTTTGTTGTGGAGACAAAACAAACATTGTTTTGGGAAAATATAATACGTTGGTAACACCTTACCGAAACAATTAAATATGGTCTCCCTTGATAGAACTTGTTCTCTGAATGTATGTTAGGTTTTGAGTCACTAATTGAGCAACTCTTGCATTTTTGGTGCAACGTTTCGAAGAATCGATCTGTTGCCAAGCATTAGAAGGGCTATACGGTTGGTTTTGTGATTAATTCTTAAGGGTTTAGATACGGTATATGGAGCTTCCGATTCTTAGATCGGACGTCTACCTACATCACAAATTTATTCAGGACGCTTGACTCATTGAGCTACCCAGCCGTTCAATTATACAACTTCGAACTTATATTCCGTTTTCTTGTAGCTTACCCAGTTGACGGTTTGTAACGTCAGTAATGTTTGTAACTGTCACGCAAATCAGTCTGTTTTATTTATATTTAATAGTCATTTTAAATATTGCGACCTGGTATGGTAAAGAGGGAATAAACGATGCGCAGCAACCAGGCGCACTGTGTATTGCATCAACAGGCACCAATATAGCGCGTGTTGATGGTTTGATTAAAGAAAATCGTCGAATTTCAATCACAGTGATATCACAAAGTATTAATGTCAGTATAGGACCCCTCCATAGTATCGGACAGAAGCTGGGTTCCAGAAAAGTTTGTGTGCGATGGGTTTCTCGTCTTTTGTCTGAGGATCAAAAATGTTTGCGGATGGGTTTGTCTCAGCAACACCTTACGGAGTACAACTTCCTTCTATCGATGCTATTAATAGTGGTGACGAAATTTGGTGCCATTATTTCGAACCATCCAGTAAGTTGTTATCGATGCGATGGATACATTTAAAGTCACCACCAATAAAAAAGTTTAAGGCACAACCTTCCGCAGGCAAGGTGATGCTAACACTTTTTTGATAACAAGGGATAATTGCTGATAGAATTTTAAGAACACAGATTGAAAATTAAAGCACATCTATACAACGAAACTATGAATAAACTTCATCAAGCAATAAGAAAGACGTTCAGGAAAACTTTCCAATAAATAAATTGTTCTGAATGTAGACAAAGGCATTAGATTGTATGTAAACCAATATAAACCGGGTGGTGTAAAATGAATTCAGTATAAATATACAAGGGGATTACAGGGAGTTTCGCCATAAATGAGTCAGGTAAATATAACTTTTATTTTTAAATTTAAATTTTCGAGTCGTAACTACCGTCGAAGGTGTTAATATCTAGCATTGCTGGTGTGAAAGGTGGCTAATTATTTCGGGCGCAACCACCGTAAAAATAACAACGTCTCTCAACAACCTTGGTAGTCTTCTCGGGGACTGTAAATACCAAGAAGACCGTACTAATGGTTGTATCTTACTATTGTAAGTATTGGTAAGGGATAATTTGCGTGGAGAAGTAATTAAGTATACGGGGCGTAACCAGCATCAACCTAAAGACCCATTCTGCCAAACTTTAGGTACTCTCCTCAGGGAATGTAAACACCAAGAAGGCCTTACCAAAGCGTGATTGGATCTCAATTTGAGTTGAGTTGGGGGTTTTGGCTGGTAACAGGTATATGAATGATCAGGCAATTTGAACGAAGTGGAAAAGTAGCTAGAATTACGACTGGGGTTCAGGTAGATTAAAAATAATAATAGACAGGATAATGTTTGAGATTCGGGTTCTAATAATATCAGGAATATTAGAAGAGGATGAATACCAAGTGAAATACAAATGATAAAGGTTAGCTAATAATACTGGTAAAAATAAAGTGAAGGTACAAGGGATACTGCTAAGGCAAGTCTGATTAATAATAATAGTAAAAGTAGAGACACAAGGTAAGAAATAAAAAGTGGAGTGGGATGTTAGATGTTATTTGTAGGTAAAGTTTGTATGGAGTAGGAAGGAGTGTGGAACTGATATCATTTATTAAGGATTAGGAAATAAGTTTTGATAGGAAAATTTATGGTAAGGATTTTCAGGATCATTACACATGCTATTGGAGGACAACGCTTAAAAATATCAGGTGACCAATGATATATATGGTCTGAAAGATACCTCGGTCTTTCTCCCTATGATTTGTTTCTTTGGGGACATTTAAAGTCTCTGATTTGGTGAGGGCGAAGATCATCTAGGTAAATGATCTAAAAGCTTGCATTCGAGCCGAGTGTGAGAAAATATCGCATTTTCAGTTAGCCAACGTTAGCCGGAAATTTTACGACAGATTGGGTTATTGTTTGGCAGTAAATGGTGCTTTATTAAACATTTGTAATATTTTGTTAATTTTTATAAAGTTACATTAAGTCTGTATCTATGTTTTGTTATCGTGTTGTACATGTCTCTTGAAACCCATTACTAGCTTAACCATCTTACCATTTCTACTTTTTCGTGCGTCGGATATGTTTTAGACGAAACAGAATTACATGAAAAATTCAGTGGACGTCAAGCAACAATGACAAATAATGCAGATGCGCATGTTTTTTGTTTATATGATTCCAAAGGATCGCCGATTTTTAACGAAATTTAATTTTTTATTTTGTCGATTTTTACGGTTTAGAAAATAATAGTATGTACAGATGTCTCTAGTCTCCTCGAAACTGTCCTCTACACGACGATTCAGCAAGGTCACATTTGCCATCTTCTGGTTGATAATTGGCTGGTTCTACCTCCTGTTATTCATATTGAACGTTCAACACGAATAACAAGAAACAATAAAAGACAATTATTAACCTTAAGATGGCAAATGTGACTTTGCCGAAACGTCGTGGAGAGAAGAAGAGTTTCCAGTAGACTAGACCAAGAAAACGTATGTATATATATATATATATATATATATATATATATATATATATATATATATATTTTCTCGAGGTTTCCGCGTATATTCTCACGTATTGCTGGTGTTGTTCTGATGAGATTCTCCAATAATAATATCAATAAATCTTGTGTGAACAGTAAACGAAAAGGATGGGATAAAAAAACCATACTGGACATAATCGGCAAAATATTAAAAAGGATACTAAGACTACATTTAATACCTACAAGAAATCCGTAATATCCTAGCAAACCTTAAAACTAAAGCGGAACAGGCCACACAAGTGGTATAATAAATACCATGCCTAAATTGTGAGGGCGCCAACCAATAGACGAATGAACTCCAGAAGAGAAGAACACCAAAATGCAGTAAATAATGGAAAACAAGTATATTCTTTGGCTCACAACGCCAAAATTACATCCAACATACCACAAAAACAATAATACCAGGAGATATATAAGCTGAGAAACGACCTTACAATTTAGACACAAGAGACGATGCAACGACGCTAGCCACAACTTGGAAATCTGTATAAAATAAACACAAAGCGCTAAAGGAAAGGGAGTAAATTATGCGATCCGGGAAAAAAGGAACGCGAAACAAAAAGAAAGCAACAAAGTACATAAACTTCTACCAGAAGCAGATAACGTCAGATTTGATGGAGTCACTCGATCAACAAGTAAAAGGCTTGAAAATGGCTAGTATGTTCCGGTCGAAACGCTGCCAACATAAGCACGGTTCTCGTCAGAACTATGTCAGCAATCGTGGGAATATACCCTAAAACCTGGAGAAACATATGGATCTAGTGGAAATATCAAATTCAACATATACATACATATATATATATATATATATATATATATATATATATATATATATATATACAGGGTGTTTCATTAAACATTTCAGAAACTAGTGGACATAAAAAGTGGAGAAAAAAAATTCATTATAAAAGTCGCCACGAGAAAAGCCTGGAAATTATTTTTAAGTTCCGTAATTCATCGCAAGGGGGCGCAATTGAAAATTAAAAATAAAATTATAAATTTCTCCGAAAATTCACATTAAGGCATACCTTTGGTAACATCGTTAGAAAGCTTAGACAATTCTGCACCATTTTGGTCTAAGGCTCATTGGCGTACCGACCTTAATAAGAGTGGGGGAAAGCTATTGAATGTGTAATCATTTAAATCGCTGTTATTTTTAAACGACTTATCCGATTGTAGTAAACCTAGGCTTGTTTAGAAGAAAAAGGTAAGTACTTTTAACTGTCGCATCCATTGGTACGCGATAGCTCATAATAAAATTGTTAGAGGGCGCAATTTGTAATAATACCAGTATTTTGATTTTATTCAGAAAAATTAAATCATACGGTATAATTATGACATCATAAGCGGAAAGTAGCTTAAATTTGTAACAAAAACGTAAATAACGCAATTTGATATCTTTATTTGTTCCAGAGTTATGGCGAAAAGAAGACTTTTAACCGTTTAATTTAATAATTGATTGTTGCTATGGTTTCTTAAGGTGTATAGGTTGGATTAGTAATGAGGAATCTGCATTTATCATAGTCTGTGCCTCCCTTCACACTCTATCTAGGCTTAGGACTAGTCCAAACTAAGCAAATTGCAAAATTTGGAGCGTGTTTAGAGGCCAACGGGCCATAACAACGATATCAAAGTAATGATTGATTTTGTTTAAGAAACTTTTCAATAGAATGGTACAAAATCATGAACAACTGTTAAAAACAAGTGAAAATCTATAAATGTTCAAATTGACGGCCGTTTTGTAAAAACAACTATTAATTCTTCTTCTGTACGTTTATAACATCATATAAAACTTCTAAGGCATAATTCTAATGTGGTGTGTTTTAAAATAATAATCTAATTTGCTGCGGAACAAAGTCGGCTCGTTTCCATGGAGGTAAATAAATTGAAAAAGTTGTCAACTTACTTAATTTTGATTGATGTTGTGTTGTAAAAATTTTTTCCTTCATTAGTTTTGGGTTTCATTGTACCTTATCAGAAATTAGTGCTATCCTTCAAAAATGTCGTATACCAATGCCGAGGCTTACAACGTATTCCACTTCCTGTCAGAAGACGTCGCATAAGAAATGAAGACAATAGTATTAATGTTCTTGCGTACGTAGAATCGGAGCCTCACGTAAGCATCAGGGAGATTTCCACAGAACTAGGTGTAAGTGTTGCTTCTGTGTTCAGAATTTTAAGGGATTTTAAGCTGCATCCTTATCATCTAGTTTTACACCAGGCTTTATCAGACACTGATTTTGACAGGCGGCTCGACTATTGCTATTGGCTGAGAGACATGTGTAGTGAAAATCTTCGATTCCTTTCCAAAGTTTTATGGACCGATGAGGCTACTTTTACTAGCTGCGGCAGAGTTAATTTGCACAATATGCATTATTGGTCGCAAACAAATCCTCACTGGATGCGCGAAGTGGATCACCAAAACAGATGGAGTGTAAATTTGTGGTGTGGTGTTTTAGGTGACAGAATTATCGGACCATTTGTTTTCATGGACACCTAAATGGTGAATCTTATTTAAACTTTTACAAAATGACTTGCCCAATCTTTTAGAAGACATTCCCTTGACGTGAGAGCATCCCTGTGGTATCAACATGATGGATGTCCTTCACACTATTCCCGAAGAGTCCGTGATTTCTTAAATTTTAGATACCCAAATCGCTGGATGGGAAGGGGTAGTTTGTTTCCGTGGCCACCTAGATCCCCGGATTTAACTGTATTAGATTTCTACTTGTGGGGAAGAATAAAAGATATTGTTTACGAAACGAGACCAACCACCCGAGAGGACATGATTCACCGAATTGAAATTGCAATAAATTCGATTCCACGAGACGAAATCGAAACAGTTGTTTCCAGTACAAGAAGAAGAATTAATAGTTGTATTTTACAAAACGGCCGTCAATTTGAACATTTATAGCTTTTCACTTGTTTTTTAACAGTTGTTCATGATTTTGTACCATTCTATTAAAAAGTTTCTTAAACAAAAATCAATCATTACTTTGATATCGTTGTTATGGCCCGTTGGCCTCTAAACACGCTACAAATTTGCTTAGTTTGGACTAGTCCTAAGCCTAGATAGAGTGTGAAGGGAGGCACAGACTATGATAAATGCAGATTCCTCATTACTAATCCAACCTATACACCTCAAGAAACCATAGCAACAATCAATTATTAAATTAAACGGTTAAAAAGTCTTCTTTTCGCCATAACTCTGGAACAAATAAAGATATCAAATTGCGTTATTTACGTTTTTTGTTACAAATTTAAGCTACTTTCCGCTTATGATGTCATAATTATACCGTATGATTTAATTTTTCTGAATAAAATCAAAAATACTGGTATTATTACAAATTGCGCCCTCTAACAATTTTATTATGAGCTATCGCGTACCAATGGATGCGACAGTTAAAAGTACTTACCTTTTTCTTCTAAACAAGCCTAGGTTTACTACAATCGGATAAGTCGTTTAAAAATAACAGCGATTTAAATGATTACACATTCAATAGCTTCCCCCACTCTTATTAAGGTCGGTACGCCAATGAGCCTTAGACCAAAATGATGCAGAATTGTCTAAGCTTTCTAACGATGTTACCAAAGGTATGCCTTAATGTGAATTTTCGGAGAAATTTATAATTTTATTTTTAATTTTCAATTGCGCCCCTTGCGATGAATTACGGAACTTAAAAATAATTTCCAGGATTTTCTCGTGGCGACTTTTATAATGAATTTTTTCTCCACTTTTTATGTCCACTAGTTTCTGAAATATGGCCGGTGGCCAGCCTTAATGAAACACCCTGTATATATATATATATATATATATATATATATATATATATATATATATATATATATATGTGTGTGTGTGTGTGTGTGTGTGTGTGTGTGTGTGTGTGTGTGTGTGTGTGTGTGTGTGTGTGTGTGTGTGTGTGTGTGTGGTGTGTGGCTGGTGGTGTGGTGGTCGTGCCGTGTCGTGCGTGCGCGTGCGTGCGTGCGTGCGTGCGTGCGTGCGTGCGTGCGTCTGCTGCGTGCGTGCGTGCGTGCGTGCGTGCGTGCGTGCGTGCGTGCGTGCGTGCGTGCGTGCGTGCGTGCGTGCGTGCGTGCGTGCGTGCGTGCGTGCGTGCGTGCGTGCGTGCGTGCGTGCGTGCGTGCGTGCGTGCGTGCGTGCGTGCGTGCGTGCGTGCGTGCGTGCGTCGTGCGTGCGTGCGTGCGTGCGTGCGTGCGTGCGTGCGTGCGTGCGTGCGTGCGTGCGTGCGTGCGTGCGTGCGTGCGTGCGTGCGTGCGTGCGTGCGTGCGTGCGTGCGTGCGTGCGTGCGTGCGTGCGTGCGTGCGTGCGTGCGTGCGTGCGTGCGTGCGTGCGTGCGTGCGTGCGTGCGTGCTGCGTGCGTGTGCGTGCGTATGCGTGCGTGCGTGCGTGCGTTGCGTGCGTGTGCGTGTGCGTGCGTGCTGTGCGTGCGTGCGTTGCGTGCATTTGTTGCGTTGTTGTGTGTTTTGTGTGTTGATTCTTACACTAATTACTGTTGTCCTCTTCTTAGGTAACACTACTATTACAATGTATAACAGTAATGCAGACAGAGAAGGTACATGTCTCCGAACTAATTCAATGTGTGTATGCCACGGTCCTTGCTTACAAACATATTTACTACGACACTCAATACAAAAACGTCATAGTCGGAAAATAACCTGGCGCCACCTGATTGGATTTTACATCGCAAAAAGAGTACGAAATAATATTTATTAAGGTCTAACCTGAAGATTGATTTCAACATAGCTAAGACAAAAGCTCTCAAACATTCACGAAAGCTATGTGCTTTCCAAATAAATCCACTCTAAATGCGATTATTAGTTCTCTAAGATTTTCCATAGGTTATAATCTCCACCTGATGTTTATCCTCCTCTTAATTTCAAAATATAAAGCTTACTTGTCTATGTTATAAATGAACAAAATAAGAAAAATATCAATACGTAACCAATAACAATATAGTGATTTAACGATACTAATAAAACAAAGTGTGAAAAAGGACCAAATGAGAGGTATTTCTGACACTTTACCACATTGAAATGCTTTACTGGATTTAATTAGGAATAGTCACAAAATTACAATCTGGCTTATAGTTGATCACAAGTAAGACCAATGAACGTGCTTGGGATTTGATGTTCACATTCCATATAAAAAATCTTCAATAAAATAATAATTAAAAAAATTAACAAGATATCTTCACAAAATTACAAAATTAAAAGAATTACAAGTGTTTCCATAATTAGATGTGAATAAAATAAATTGTACCGATACATCCAAATGCTTGTGCGTTAGGCGTACGTCATGTTTGCTTACTAAACAACATTGTAATCCGCTAGATTTAAAAAACAAACATACTACGAATCTTTTATATCTGCAGACATAAGAGTGCTATGTTAAGAATGTGAAGTTCAGAACAAACATGCAAGAAACGCTACCAAGCTCTTCTAGCAAAACAGTTACGAACGCAAGGACAGGTAATCGATATTGTCACATCTCCACCAGCAAACAAAATAGGTAGGTCAAATACCAATACAGATAAAAACAACATAGGAAAAAGAAGTTCATAAATAGGGAAATAAGAAATCTATCGCGAAGTCAAGATTTTAATTTTTAATAAAACATCGGAATTTTACTCTAAACATCTTAAAGTTAAAGCTTAAAACTATACATTATTATCCCATATATAATAGGATAAGTAAACATACACACAGCTTCTTACGTAAATTACTCCTTCACAGGTAGAAATTCTCATCTGTTACAGGTAACGTCATTTCGAAAAGCACTAGCCTGCACTCTATAGGAGAATATCGATATTTTATTTAATTAACTTGGGCACCAATAACAAATACAATACAAAGGATGAGATTACACGTTTTCACGCAGATCCAGGCATGTTCTTTAATCTGTAGGTAACGATATAGAGATAAATGCAGATATAGCGTCACAGGTAACAATAATAATAGCCCTTATCTAACACAATGTCCTAAATAAGTTCCTAAAACCTTTTTAAATTTAATTTGAAGTTTACGCTAACAAAATAGGTACTAACAATACGTCAAAACGTTCGCTGCTACTTCTTTATAGGCATTATCCCTAAACAGAACGCCATAGCCAAAAATAGGTACTCTGTACTGCATTTAAAGTAAAAGTCGAGATTTCCAACAATACGAAAAAATGTTTGATAGAGACGTAAGTGCATCTAATGTCCGTAATATACATATTGCAGTACCGAACGCATACACTTCTAACAAGCGACGGGCCGTAAAACTATTTTATACTGCGCTGACGCTTAGGCGTTGACGTATCAATTTCATCACGTTAAGATATTACATTGCAATTATACGGATTCTAGATATTAGTGGAACTAAAGGAAGCCTCTCCCCAAATTTCTTAAAAACGTTAGATTCTCAGTCAATTAAAAAAAAAACTTTATTTTACGGCAAGTGTCAGTTTTCACAGTAAACTTCCCTTGTACGTTGCTTCGGCGTGCTGTAAATTTTAACTCTATACGGACACCGTCATTTCTGACAGCACGTTCATCTTCAACTAAACAAGACTTTACAATCAAACACCCCATGCTATACTTTAACAACATCAGACCCCAACTAATTATCATCGACAAAATGATCCAGTAAAAATTATTTCGTTCTTAATAATAATAATTAAAATAGTGTAACTAAATTATACCTTGCCAACTGAGCATCACATACACGTGACAAAGTTTTAAGCTTTTAAGTACTTACTACCTTATTTTCTAATTGGTTAAAGTATTGTATGGGTAGGATGCATTTTGTCGTATTAAATTAAATATTTGGTTTTGTAAAATCATTGGTATAAAACGTACACCTATTAAGTTGTGAATGTGAATAAAAGTAAATGTAAAGTTTCAGTTTATGTGTCTATTGACTATGAAAGCTTCACTTTAAATTACAGAAAGTTAACTGAAATGTCTTGTATAAAAGCTTATATTATTTAAAAAAATAGAATTTTGAAAAAAAAAACTTATATGCTGTAAAGCAATAAACAGCAGATGTTGGGGTTCAAAGCTCTATAAGCTGTAACAATTCGTACTTTTTCATAGCTTTCAGTTTATGCGCACAGTTTAATTACAGTTTTAGCACACATCGTTGTTCGGTTTGTTTGCAGTTTGTATAATTCTTTCAGGCAGAATATTATGTTAGGCTATCTACCAAAAAAATAAACCAACTGTATTTATTTCTATGAAAATTGTTTCTTTTCCATTTATCATCTATAACATACAGGCGTTTATTTTTGTTATAGATATTATTAACGCATCTACACCCGAATTACTCTTTTGTGGTCATAATACAAGAAAACAGCTGCATATTGTGGCATATGTTTAAATGGTTGCACTACAATGAATGATGCAAATAATCAGTATCCATAATTTAAAATAAGTGATGCATATGCCACAAACAATAAACAGAATTTATTGACAATTCAATTTCATCATGACAGTATTCATAGTGATTAATACATTCGAATACTCCAAAGGCATTTATATTTAATTCTCGTTAATTAATACTAGACAAATTGCAAACCAACAAGTTATTAACCTTATTTGTTTGCGTTCATAAATTTTGTTATTTCGCATATTTGGCCACGGCTCAATAAAAAAGTTGTTTTAAAAAGTTGCTTGTGCATGTCAATGTATGTACACAGAGATATTGCCGAACAAATTTATTGGAAAATACAAATACCACTCGCCTCTGCTACACATATCATGTTTTCATAAACACTGTTCGTTATTTTCAAGCTAACAACTGTAAATTATTGGGTTGTGTAAAAAAACATGAGCAATTGAGTAATTACTTGTAACTATAGTAGGTATTTCAGAAATAATATTTTAAAAAGTTCGATTTTTTAATAAAGAATTATACTCTCGTATGAGATCGCTACGACGCACCGTTTACGAAATAAATCGATTTGAACTTTTCATTTGTTAATCATACTTTATAAAATTAACTAACGAATTCATTACAATTATGAAAGATGACTATGGAAAATAATCAAAATAACAATTGCGTGAACGTCAAACTGTTCTCATTTCATAAATTAACTTTGCTTTAGAAAGTAAGAAATAAACTCGGGTCCATAGCCATCCTTCATAATTGTATATGAATTCGTTAGTTAATTTAATAAAAGTAAGATTAACACATGAAAAGTTCTAATCGATTATTTCGAAAACGGTGCGTCGTAGCGTAGACAAGAGTATCATTCTTTATGAAAAAATCGAAACTTTTTAATTTTCATGTTAAAATTGCGAAATTTTGAAAAACAAAATTTATGAATAACAATGTCCAATGCCCCCACCAAACGAGCCGCTTATGAGTACAACGAAAAAATAATATTCACGCTATACGATTGGGCATATTCCACTAAATAAATGTACAGAACGCTATCATTTAAAGGGAAATAATTTTGAAGTTATTTAAATTAAACCGATGTAAGGACGCCATCTTCCAAGAGCTCCAGACCTCTTAAGAAGTATTTTTGTACTAAGGTAATTTACGTTAAGTCGACATAAAAACTGCTCTAGAATCTGCAGTTTTCTTTTGTGAACACCTGTATATATATATATATATATATATATATATATATATATATATATATATATATATATATATATATATATACATATGTCCCGGATCGACTTTAAAGAGGGAAAATTCTCTTATTTTGATTTCTCAGAAAATTTCATTCTTGCTGATTTGCCCTGCTTGTTTTCAAACCCCCGAAACACAAATTACTTGCTATTTAACTCAAACGGTTCTCGAGATAATATCATTTTTCTTGAAAAATTTGAGCTTTTCGTAATTTTTTGAAGTAAATTGATTTGCTTCAAAGGAAAAATCAAATTGGTCTCACAAGTTTTAATTAATAAATTTAACAATTGATGGTAAAATGAAACGAAATTCTCAAACAACTGAACTATTAATTTTCTATTCGAATAATGCTCCTCCTTTTTCCGCACAGATTTCAATGCGAGCTCTGAATTCATTGAAACTGCGCCTTATTTCTTCGATTGAAAGGGACTGGACAGCATTCCGTATTCTATTTTTCAATTGTTCTTCTTCATTGTCTAATGGCGCACTGTACGCAATTTGTTTTAAACGACCCCACAGATAAAAGTCCATTATTGTGAGATCAGGACTTCTCGGCGGCCATAAAATGGGACCATCTCTTCCTATCCAGTTATCATGAAACTCTGTATTGACCCACTAGCGAACAGTACCGGCATAATGAGCAGGGCACCTATCGTGCTGGAAGAACATTTCAAATTGGTAGTTCATTGGCAATTCATCCAGTTTATCAGTTAAAAAATTTTGCAACATTTCCAAATATGAATAACGGTTTAAATTTTGATCAAAAAAATATGGGCCAATAATTCCATGGTACGAAACCGCACACCACACATTAACTTTTTTCAAACATTGTCTGCGACTAGCAATTCGGAAGTTTGGATTCGTCCTACTCCAGTAACGGCAATGTTGGGAGGAAACGACTCCGTTAGTTGAAAAGGTCGATTCATCGGAGAACATTATTCGTTTATGAAAATTTGAATCTTCCAAAACTCTATTGCCCATTTCCAAACAAAAATCCAGACATTTGGCTTCATCACCGTTCTCTAAAGTTTGCCTAAATTGCGGCTTAAATGGTAAAATTTTGTTCTCCTTGAAGATACTTTGTAAATGAGATTTACCTATCCCAATTCGTAATGCCCTCCTTCTTAAAGACAACCTTGGAACTTCTGTTGCGGAATGAACGGCGAGAACAGTAGCAGCATCTTCTTCATCCAACAACTTCTTTGGATTCTTTAGGTTTAAAACCGAGCCTGTTTGAAGGAATTTAGTTACCAAGTTTTTTGCTCCGGCATTCGAAATGGCAACCTCCGGGTATTTTTGGTAGCACTCTTCCCCAGTTCCGTAACATTGAATTAGATAAATTCTTTCTTGTAAAGTCAACATTATAGCATACAATTCAAATTAGCATGAATTAATTTGCAGGTCAACAGAATTATCACATTTGTGATTTTCAATGAAATCCGCCTACTAAAGTTACTTCAAGAAAAATGATATTATCTCGAGAACCGTACGAGTAAAATAGAAAGTAATTGGTGTTTCGGGGGTTTGAAATCAAGCAGGGAAAATCATCAAGAATGAAATTTTCTGAGAAATCAAAAATAAGAGAATTTTCCCTCTTTTAAAGTCGATCCGGGGACATACTGTATATATATATATATAATAAATAATAATAAAATAAATAATACATATGTCAGAGTATATAATGTGACTGTGAATGTATTAGGTGTGTTTGTAAAACCTTTTTCCTAAAATTTGGACTCGGAGATCACCAAAGCGGAGATTCAAACACTAAGCTAACAAATGAAATTATTAAAATTTAAAAACACAAAATGTTAAGCTAATTAAAATATAAGCAAAACGTAAAAGAAAACTAAAAGGAAATGTACGAATAAGTACAGAAAATGTGGTGATGTTGGTCAGGAAAGACCCTCGCAACACCATAAAGCTAATGAGGCGCTACCACCCGCACACGCCACTAGTCGAGAATCAAGGACCCGAAACCTTAAATAAAGTAAAACTTTAACTGGTGGGGTTAGTGAAGCAAACCACCATCAGAAGAGCAAAATGAGTAACCGGTAAAAAATTTGAACTAAGGTAAAAACGAACGGAAACCTACCATAACCTGAAGGGTCAGCGGTGGAACCTGAAACAGTTATCGTGCAACTATAAAAATCAAGGCTAAACGCCACTCCACTCGAAAGTATAAAAAATCCTTCCGGACTAACAATAAATAATCGCGAGACTTGCGGCCGAGAGAGACGGTTCCATTACCCTACCGGTGATCTCAAACCAAGCCACCTAGGTACATCACACAACTACCACTGTCACGTTCGATATGTCAAAATCGGTAACCCAAGATACGACTATTTTCATGGCAAATTAGCTCAGGATGCTTCGTTGTGGAGAACAAGAGGCCACTCTACCCTTCACGAGATTCAGGATTCATGTTGTTCCACAGTCGTCGTCCAAGACCAAATATACCCTAACTAACACGCACGTTTAGTAAATAAATCGAAATCTAGGTGAGATAATAAAGAGAAAGATGATGCACTCTTACGAATACAACAACCCCTTCTAAAACTACCAAAACGTCATAATCAGGAAGTGAACTAATCGAGGTTGACACGAGGCAAACCGAAGTCCTCAAGCACCGTCCAAGAATAGTAACACTTCACAAATCAGGAAAACAAAATAACTAAATCAATCAAAAATAAAAATGTATACAAGCATTATTTTTTCTTATCCATGGTTAAAGTTTACGTCAAATTAACGATCAGAGGTAAACTCAAAATAGTATATTAATTTTACTATTGAAACAATAGCAAATTTTAAATCCAATACAAGAAGATAATCTGCCTGAGAACTAATGTCCCACAAAATCAGAAACAATCGCACAATGGGATCTAAATATCAACCATCGTGCTAAACAAATGTACAAAATAAAATAAGTGGTTTGCAAAGCCACAAAATATTAAATAAAATAATGTGCGAAATAAGCACAAAATAATCAAATTATTTTGAAAAATTATCAAAATAATTAAAAATATAATAAGAAAACCAGAATGTAAAAATCTCAAAAATACTAAAATAGAAAAATAATTAAAAGATAACAAAAAAAAGAACTAATGGGGTTTAAAATCTTTAACATGGAAAACATTTTTTTTCATAAAACCATAATGATTAAATTCGAAGACTTGCTTCTGTTACAAATATTGCAATTTCTAATATATTTGGAAATAGCTGACTTCATTTAGGCCAATAATAAAATTCTTTAATTTTTGAAAAGTTTTAAAAACAAAAATGTGATGATGTAGGATCATCATGAAATTTTCGTAAAATCTTTCCTAAAGATTTCGAACAACTAATTTCCATTCCACTAAATTGGATTTAACTCGATGTTTAAATCATTTGAAATAAATTTGTAGAGTTTACAGAAGATTCTAAAGAACTAACTTCAAAGGTGCTCTAGAAAGTGCATCAGGAACAACATTTAATTTACCTTTTCGGTGAATAATTTCAAAATCAAATTGTCGAAGTTTAACACTCCATCTGGCTAATCGACCAGAAGTATCTTTTAAATTATTGAGCCAAATCAATGAATGATGATCAGTAATAACTTTAAAATGGGTACCTTCAATAGAAGGTCTGAACTTTTGAATACCAAAATAACTGCAAGTAACTCACGTTCTGTAATTGAATAATTTTGCTCGGCTTTGTTTAAAGTACGAGATCCATAAGCAATGACAACTTCATCCTTCCGACACCTTGTGTTAATACATCAAACACCACAATTAGATGCATCACATTGTAAATAAATGTTTTAGAAAATCAGGACTCGCTAAAATAGGAGCATCAACTAATAAAGATTTAATTTTAAAATGAATCGTTGGCTTCTTTATTCCATAAAACTTTCGAGTTTTCTTCTTGCCTTTCAATAAATTATTAATCGGAGCTAAAATTGTGGAAAAATCATGAATGAAACGTCTATACCAAGAACACATTCCAATAAAACGTTTAACTTCTGTAAAAGTATGGTTGAAAATTGAGTAATAGCTTCCACTTTTGAAGGATCGTGTAAGACCATTCTTATCAATAATAAAACCTAAATATGATAATCGAGGTTTACAAAATTCACATTTATCTAAATTAATATTTAAATTGGCATCACTAAGCCTTTTAAAAACTGTTTAAAATAGCAACATGTTCCTTAAAGCACATGAAAAATAATAATATCGTCTAAATAAACAAAAACTGATTGAGATAAATCATGTCCTAAAATGGAATCCATAAATCGTTGTAGAGTACTAATGCGTCTTTTAATAATTCCAGTTACATAAAATGTAATCAAATAAATTTCTCAATTTAATTTACGTCTCTCACCTACTGTCAACGTTTCCGCTTCATTTACATTTAAGAAAAATTTTAATTCTACTAATAACTCATCACTATATAAAACATCCACTAAGTAATTTAAATTTGACATGGTAAAAAAATATTGTATAACACAATCAATAAATTTCACTAAGTATAAACACATTAAAAATACCAAGCGTAACAATAAATGGTTTAAATGGTTACAGTCCTTAAAATCGGTCAACACTAACAATCAAAACAAACAAAAGCGAAAATAACCAGCATATGAAATAACAGCAAATCAAGTCCCTTGTTCGAGCCCCAGTGTAATATTAACTCAAATGTAATAAAAATATCAAATATAAAGTGATTAAAATATCAAAGTAATAAAATTTCAAAGTCCCTGCTCCGCAATTTATAACAGCAATAAATAGCGCCAGTATAATAACTTTCAATAAACAACGCCAAATTGTAATAATAAAACGTGTGATGTAACTACTCAATTGTTATGATGTAATTTGAATAGTCTAATAAAGTAATAATGCAATTAGGTAAAATTCTCCTGAACACAAATCATATAACTAATTGAGATACTTACCTTCATCACCAATTGTGCCTTTGACTCATCGGTAGATTAAATAGAGCCGGTTCAAATAAAATGGATTGCTCATATACCTTAAATGCTGCTTGATTCCAATCTGTTTAATTATTTTCTCTTCACTTAATTAATAAAAATACAATATAAAAAATAATGAAATAAAAACTATCTTTGTTATAGGAACAGTTAAACCTAGTTATTGAACAATAATAGCTTTTATGAAAATAAAAAGAACAACGTGCAATTATGTTTATTACCATATTGAGAGATGATTGATAAAAATAAAAGTCTTAAAATATAAAATGATCATTAAAATAATTACCTTCGTAATTTTCTGTACTTAAGATTTTAAAATCTTATGAAGTGGAACAGTCAACTGTCAACTAGGTGAGGTCGTTCCTCCGTTGTGTAATCTTTTGAAATTATGCTACAGCACGACCAAATTGCCAAACTGGAATTGTCCTTATGGTTGTACGTAGAAATTAGGTATCCACTTTATATGTTGCATTGTGTTGAAATGAATGCATAAAGTGCAATTTAAAGGTAATCAAATTAACATTTAACATTAAAAATAGTATAATCAAAGTATTAAAGTAAAGTGAAGTAAGTAACGTGAAGTAAATTGAAGTGCCATTAAAAATGCCTTATAAAAGTGCCTCCTATGAAAGAATGCATTATAAAAATGCCATAGTAAAAAATAGTAAAAATAGTGCCTGCAAAAGAGCAAATGCTTTAGTTTAAAATATAATGAATTAAAGGTAACTTCCATCAAAACTGATGGCACTATTACGCAAAATTTAGGAACACCCCAAAACAATGTTTCATGCTATTACTTTCAGCAGGAAGTGAATTAAATAGAGGCTTTCAGAGTAGCTCCTGTAAGTCTCCCCACGTATCTGCGCATAGAATTAAGTTATCACGCTTTGCGCGGTCTGCATCAATTTCTTACGGAAAGGAAATATAAATCTTTACCAAATATTACACTTAAAAGATATGTACTATGAAATGCAAAACTTAAAAACTTTTCCTCATACGACAACGAAAAAGGGTTGTTACAAACACACTCACACTCACATTCACAGTCACACACTCTATACCTGCGCCACATATGTATTATTTATATTATTTATTTATTTATTATATATATACATATATATATATATATATATATATATATATATATATATATATATATATATATATATATAATTTATTTCCTACTGATTTTCAGCTATTTGAATTTCATCTAGGTGCGGTGTGTACATTGAAACAATTAAATCTAATACTATTGGTGTTGACAACACCATATTTCAATTTATTTATAGTGTTTATCCTACAGCATGAAAAACTACTTTACTATTCCTGTTGCCCAAAATGCGGAACCCTGATTATATTAGTGATTTGGGCGATAAGTGTCTCGGCCTCAGAAAATTTTAGAAAGGATAATGGAGTCTCAAATCAGGAAATAGCACATTACCGGTACACTATTAGGGTTTTGTTCTGGGTATAGCTGTTCGACATTATTGCAATTAATTACGAATCAAATCTGCAAGTAGGTCTCAAATTGTCAATTTGAAAGACATTGCATTGGGTCCGCTTCTATTCATCATTTACACTTCAATTTAACAGCTCCTTAAAATATTGTCAGTGTAATATGTTTGTCGACGATACACAGTTGTAGTACAGGTTTGATAACGTATAAATTCCTTAATAAACGAGGACTTAAAATCGTTAATTGATACTAGCACGCAACATTCTTTATTAGTGAATCCTAAGAAATCGGTTCTTATGGTTTTCGGTAAAGACAAAAACGTGAAACTGCTTTAAAGTTTCCAAATATGAAAGTTGATAATGTGAACTGCGTACAGGGTGGTTCATTTTCGATGTTTTCTTATGGGAAGTACCCTTTCTATTACAGATAGACAAAAAGTAATATGAGGTCCTGGTGCTCGAGATATCACCGACCGTAATTGTGCAACAAAATTTAAAAATGGCGATTGTGAAAAGGTTGAATAACTTTAGTATTTCTAAATGTATCGACAAAGTGCGACAACGTTTTGGACCGTGGTTGTAGAATCCATAGTGGATTAATTTTAATTCATATTTATATATATATGAAATAATATATATTATATATATGGATACATATAGTATATATTTATGTTTTAAAATATATAAACGTCTATGCTATTTTCAAGTGTTTGAATTGAAGTTTTTCTTAATTGGATATTTGGATTCAGGATAAAGTTGGCTTAGAAACTGATATGACGTCAAGCAAGGATTCTACTCAAAGAGAAATTTCACTTCAGTAAAATATTTTAAAACATTTGCACGCAAATAAGTTTAATGTAATGTTGTTTTGGAATGGTAACAAATTATGAATAAAGATTGGGTACGGAATTATGGAAAAACCTGAATTGCAAATTGAAATGAAATGAAAAAAGCAATATACGAAATTAGAAAAGCAACACAATCAATTGTATACGTTTTCCTTATACTGTTATAAGAACAAGATATGAACACAAAATATCAAAGAAAAAACTAATGGCAAATTCTTGAAACTGCCCACTCCTCTTGGAAGCAGAATTGCATCGTATTTAATTAAATTTATAGAGTTATGTGTAATAATGGTTTAATTTGAAAAGTAACGAACACTTTCATTTAACTCATTCACAGTAGAATAATTTTTATACAAGGTTAAAAAACCCAAAAAGAAATCTAGTGGTGGAAGAGGACTGGTAGGCCACAAAACTTGGTGATTCAGTGCTTTTAGCTATTAGGACTGCTAGAAATGTCTTTAATGAATGGTAGAATATCGAAATATTTGTTTGGTTTAATCTTGTCAGAGGTGATAATGAAAACGCCTTGTAAATGCTACAATTAAAATCAAATGCATTGTCTTCTGCTGACAACGCTGACATGAGCGTTAGTATCTGCCCAGTGTATGTAATAGATATCACTAGATCTCACTAATGATATCCTTCGTCTGACCACGTAATAGTTTTGAAAATTAGGTATCTTTTCACACTGGCTTTTTCAGTTACAAAACTCAGTACGCCGCCTTCTGTCGTTTATAGTCAAAAGGTTCTTTAACATCTATACAATGGTATTTTGATCAATGTATTCTATTGTTTGCGTCGAGTACGTCTAGATTAACCATTTGTCTAATGAAGTTGTAATTCGACTTTTCCTTCAGACGATCTTGAATTTAAATTCAGTAATTAGTATAAAGTTAGCTTTTGGTGGGTTTTAAAAGAAAGTAATTAAGTTGTTTCTGTAACTAAATTAATTAAGATAATTTTAAAATGCAAATGAAAGTTCCTCGAAGTAGGATTTGACTTACGACCTGTACGAAATAACCGGTTACAAAATGCAGTATCGAGATTCTGTCGTCACATGAAAATTTGTTCTTTCGAAATATGTAATGGTAATTTGTATTTTTAAAATTCGAAGGGCGTTACGTCGAGACACGCCTAGATTAACCATTTGTCTAGATGAATTTGTTGGCTCTACTTCGACTTTTCCTAAGACGACCATTGAATTTTATTCAGAATTTCGTTTAAAGTTAGTTTTGCGCTGGGATTTTTAAAAGAACGGAATTCAATTAACCTTTCCGGAACCTAAAATTAATTAACAAATTAAAAATTATTAGTAATTTTATTAAATACATAAATAAAAAGTTTACCTCGAGTAGGATTTGAACCTACGACCTGTATTTTGCTAGAGTACCGCGCTAACCAACTGCGCTATCGAGATTCAAGCCCCAACCGATGTAAATTTTGTCTTTATGTATGTAGAACTGATGTAAATTCTAAATATAATGAGATAACACTCAAATTACTTATATTAATAGAATGTGAGCCTGCAATTACACATTTACCTTTGAACTTATTTGTTCATAATAACAAAAATTTAAATTTCTATTAACTATACCGTTCAAAAGTATTTGGCTGCTGCCTTTCAGGAAAATTTTGTAAATATAATTCCGATGCCTCATTCTTATCACCTTCGGATAATATAAAACACTTTAACTTGCAAAATTTTTCTGAATTTGTATAATTAGGCATGTTAATAATTAAATTCCAAGATCACTTTGTTGCACACTTCTAATATTTAACTTATTATTTGACATATAGGTATCATTTGTTTTTATTTAAATAAATCTCAGCCTCCTATGCCTACTGTGTATTCTTAATATAAAACGTAAATAAGAAAAACTCAATTAATTATTAAAATAGTATAGAAGTGTTATATATTTTTGAAAAGCACAAAAAAAATGTCATTTAAGAATGGCATAGCCAACTATGGTTTCCATATAAAAAAATACAACTTTATGTCATATCTTTTTAAATTAAGGAGATATTAAAAATGTGAATGCACTAACGGATTCTACTTAAAAAAGTGCCTTAGAATGTTTTTACAGTTTGTCGATATATTTAGAAATAAAAAAGTTCTTCAAGTTTTTCAAAATCGCCATTGTTCCAATTTTGGCTAATTGCGCAATAACAGTCAGAGATATCTTGATTATGACTATTGGATCTTAATTAACACCAAAATCGAGCACAAGGAACCCATATTACTTTTTGTCTATCTGTAATAGACAGGGTACTTCCCATAAGAAAACATCGAAAATGAACCACCCTGTACAGCCATTTAGGCGCCCAGAACCCTAACCTTCCGATTCTATACTGACCGTACCCATCCTTAATCCTACCATATACATAGATGTAATGTAAATATGTATGCTGGAAATCGACCGTTGCTTGGGGAGGGAACGAAACACGTTGCTTTCTTTTCCATTTCTACGTTATTGGAATCTGGGTGTTAAGATAATATACATTTGCTTCGACGGAAAGTACTTTTATTAGGTATTAATATTATAATATTTACGCATCAAAGGTGATATAATGGTTCGTCCCTATTTCCATTAGCTAATCTACTCCGCAAACTTATATACTAAAGTTTCGTCTATATCTTATATTATTGTAACGAAAGATTTATGTGCAAAGAACATAAGAACATTTTTTCCACACGCCCATTCAAATACTTACTTCATATACTTAATGCACCAAAAGTCTGTAGGTTATATTAGTGATACCGTGTAGTTTGTTAAAACGTGTAGCAAGCAAGAAATTATGTGAAAATGATAAAAACCCTTAAAAAGTTATCTGAAAAAGAATATAAACACGTTTACACCTGTTGCAAAAAGGGTATTGGATATAGTTCTAGGATATACTTCAATTAATCATTTCCGTTAAACTATCTATAATCGTTTCCTTTAATCATACATAAATTACGGAGAGACTTTCTCTGTATAAGCTGTATAATCCTATGTTACGATAATCCTGTTTCAGAGTATATAAAGGGTAGAAAATCTACTAATTCCAAAATAAATGAAAATTTGATTTGTATTGTACAAAGAGGAAAGCTAATATGTAACTAAAATAAATTGAGCTATAAAGAAAATACGAGCTCGATAAGGTAAAAAAGACGTGTTGATTTTTGTGAATAAGCTTTCCTGAGTATGAAAAAGTTATAGCTCCAATTTGGCATTTGTCACTATGACAACTTAATTTATTACTTCTCAGTAAACTTCCAGAGTTTGAAAAGAAAATTGTTTGAATAATGAAGAACGCTGATGAATTCAAGATTCAACGAGAAATGGAAAAATAAATTTATTCCTAAAAAAAGAAGGAATAAAATGTTATTAGTAATGAGAGTGCATTTAACTTTGCGTTTTCATTTATTATCTTCAAGCTGACAATTTTCTCAGATGTTATTTGTCAAGAATTTGTACCAAACAATGCAAGTTTATTTTTGGTGTGTATTTTTTGAACAAATTGTTTTTAATTTAGAGATCCCTTATAAATTGTTTCTGTAATAAATCAAATTTTAACTTTTTACCGTTAAATTTTTATACTCGCTTTTATTCATGCAGCTGCTTCAGCAAAATATGAATGCATCTACGGGTAGTGCTCCTTTGGGAATTGTACTGACGCATTTGGATTTTCCTTCTATTTCCTTATAAATGGGAATTATTTAACTAAAATCCTTACTAAATTTGTAATCTCCAGCGAAAATTTGTCATTGTGTACCTACACCATTTTTATGTTACACATGAAAGCGTAAAACTTTAATGTTGATATAGTCATAAAATATATAGGTTTATACCCTTTTTTTATTATTTTGGGAACATGCTCATTGTAATTCAACCACGTAATACTAAATTTTATCCAGTGTCTAATTCTGTTCTTATAATTTTATCTTGTAGCTTTTTATCTACCTAATATGTCAGCCTAAGAATAACACTCCTTTGTATTGTAATCTATTATCCCAACATTTAATTAGAGTTGTGTCTGTGTCGTCTCTTATTAATCACACAAATCAACCACTTTTTATCGTACTCAACAATGATCATCATTCATGTGTTGACTTATTGCGCATTTTTCAAGCCTAAAAAAACGTTAAAAGAAAACAAGGAAATGATTCTTTTAAGTTTCCGGTTGGTAACGCTTATGAAACGATTCCACGGATTATTTGTCAAAGGAGATCCTAAGAGATATGTTTTTATTCTTGTTGAAATATTAATGTTATAAGCTCTTTTTCTTATGCACTACATGTAATATATCGAGATTTAAATTAAGGGAATATTTGTACAAACAATAAATTAAATGTTCGCATTTTAGTACCTAATCTCGGCTCTTGGAAAGATAAGTAGTTTAATGTTGGTTTTGCGAGTAGGTAATTAAGATTTATTGAGCTTTAAATATAAATTTACGTTACACTATCTGCATATCACTGATTACATACTCTAAAATGTGATGACAACTTTCTAATGGTTTTCTAGTTAATAATTCATAAAAAACTAGTTTTAGTAGCAATACGGGATATAAGGAAAACATTGCGTTTTGCTAATAATCTTGTTACTCGGACTTTATGAAGTGATCGAAGTCATTTGAAAATTTTCATCAACTAGATTATTTTGCTCATTTAGTATTAATTGGGTTTCAAAAGAGCAGTATTAATTATGGCTTTTAATTTAATGTATTATTGAGTAATACAACTGTAGCTGTAACAAAAATCCGGTTTAATTGATGTATGGTAAAAAAATACTTTTTGTTATAGTATATAATGTTATGGACCAAGTGATTAATGAGGGCATTATTTTTAAAACTTTATGAATAATGACAAGTTAAATACGGCCAAGTGATTAATTATTACCTAAACTTCATTAATATTATACTAGTGCCAGGTCATTATGAATATTGTATGCAATCGTCGCTCACTTTGATAATTTAGGTACATTGGTCCGGGTGCGGGGATAGAAACAAACGCGTGCGACTCGTTGACCAATCAGAGCCTGCAATAGCTGCGACTCATTAGTTATTTTCGTGGAACCGATCCCGAGCACATTCGAACATAAACTGAATAAGAAATAGATTTTACTTAATGCGCAAGGGCGTCTTCGGAACCGTTCCAGGATCTTTAGCTCTGCGAACGCGTCGAGCAATCGTGGTCGAGTACATGTTGTGAGTTTAAAAGTAAGGTTAATTTCTGATATAAATTGTCCCTCCTTAATTTCGTATTTGTATGATGAATGTTGTTACAATGTGTGATCAGTAAGGTAAGTTATTATGTATATTATATTATTACATAATATATTTTTATTTTTTTCGAAATTTTGCAGTTCTTGAATTTTCCGTCCATTTCCCAATCCCAAGAACAAGATGAATCAGAATCGTTTAAAGTGGATCCATAATAAAACTCTTCTTTTTTTGGATCTATAAAAGTTTACAGCAAGCGAGTTCTTTACAAATAAAAAACCAGAAAAAGATGTTCGAGGAATTAGGAAAAGAATCGCGCTATAAAACAAAACAAAACATAAGTGCTGCAAACTGTGAAAATCGATGGAAAAATCTAGAAAGAATTTACAAAAAAATTGTATAGAACAATAAGAAAACTGGTCGAGGCATACATCCAGTTTTGTTACTGTCTTCAGACACTGTATGACCAATGTAAGAAAATACGGTTACTGCAGTCGAGATTGAGGGTAATACTG
This sequence comes from Vesta saturnalis, assembly GCA_036346205.1. Lineage (NCBI taxonomy): Eukaryota > Metazoa > Arthropoda > Insecta > Coleoptera > Lampyridae > Vesta > Vesta saturnalis. The sequence continues at coordinate 856,632 of JARFJB010002198.1, read as the reverse complement.
CTACAACCAATAATAGTGAAGAGAAAAGGAAACGCCACCGGTAAACTCAAGACCCAAACAACTAATAATAACCATAAAAATTAAGAGTAGATGTTTTCAAAAAATACGACTGGACAGGAAAGATTTCTACAAAAAAACTCTAAAGAAAAAAAGTTACTTGAAAAGCAACGAAAAAATAATATTTTAGAAGAGAGAAACACTTTGTTGAAGCAATTAAAGGTTGTCAATACTGCATAAAATAGTTGTCAAATTTATAAGTAACTTAATATTAAGACTCTTATATATTAAATTTTGTTTTTTTAAATTTATCCTTTCATGAGTTTATGTTAAAATGCAATTTGTTATTTGCTTGGTTCAAATTAAAGATATTGTTAACCATATGAATACCACTTTATTGTCTCATCTTATGTGAAACTACAACTCATTATTGTTTTATAGCGTATAATAAAAGAGTGTTACGAACTTCACTGCAACTACTAGAAGACAGTAATAATCTAACCAGTAGAACTTTTATAACGTGTAAAAAAGGTGCGTAAATAACATTTGGGATTGCTAAAGGATCGTATTTCTACGAAAAAATACGGCTCTTTTAAACCCATACCAGATGTGATTGAAAAGTAAACTTAAAGGGCAAATACCACTCTTCTGTCTTGAACTCAAACACTTTTGCAATAACAATCAATTATAGAGAACCGATAAAATAACTTATTTTATTCCAAGCCAGCGGGGAGTATGAAACAGTCATTAATACGTATCTCTAACTGTAGGAAAAATAGACCAGATGTGATTCATAAAAATGTACAGCATTGTCGTAAGATCATTTTATTAGATTAAATGATAAAAATAAATAGCTGAATCGAATCCGTAATCCAAAGTAATATTCTACAACTTCATAGGTGGAAGGCATGTATACCCCCATGCCGCCCGGTACAATACCACTACCTTTACCATGGGCTCCTTATTATTGATGCTCCCATTTTCTGAGTTGAGTAAGGGTTGCCGGTCACTTTCTCATTTATTCCTTATGTACTCGCCAACACGCACTTGTCAAGCGTGTCGTTTTAACGGCTAAACCCTTAAAATGACGAGTTCTAAAACAGACGCTATACCCCAGGTGAGTAGGGCGAAACGCCTACACTCCCATATCGTCAATCCATCCCCAGGATTCTGGGGGGGGGGGAGGGATTCGTCAATGCCAAAATCAAGACCAAGAAGAGCAAGATCTGCCAGGAATAAAAAATTCTGCTCCATTCGGATGCCCGGGAGGGCAGAACTGAAGAGCCCTCGGTCATCGAAAGTACCAACATCCGGATTCATTACTGAAACATACGTGGTATCAGGTCGAATCTTAATGCTGTTTACCAACACCTTGAACAAGTGCAACCGGACATTCTGTTTCTATCAGAAACACAAGTCTCTTCTGGAAGCACTAATTCGCCTGACCTGCAATTTCCCAGACACGACCTCCACTCTAGCTTTCGCCTTAAAGGCGGAATATGTACGTATACCAAGAACAACGTAAGTTGTAAGAGGATGTTCACTTTGGAAAACAACAAATTTGACGCCGTTTGGTTCGAATATTCTGGGCCCCAATTTGTGAAACTATACTGTTGTTTGTATAGGTCTCTTAATGATAACAACTTCCAATATCTTTTTGATTACCTTAGCTTTAAAATAGACTACCTCTTATCACAGTTTCCATCTTGCGATATTTCAATTTTGGGAGATTTTAATGCCCACAATTTCAATTGGCTTCATTTTTCATCTACTACTAATCCCACAAGTCATAATGCAGAAACATTTGCTGTATTCTGTGATCTCACACAAATCATTCCCGAACCGACCAGAATTCCTGACCACCCTCACTATACTTCACATCTGATGGACCCACTTGTCTATAAACCAAGAGTATTTTCCCCACTTGGAATCAGCTAACTGGAGCGAACTGCGAGATTTTTTTGCAACCTTCCACTGGTGTGAGTATTTCTTTAAGTGGCCCTCCTCCTCAAACACTGCACTTTCAATAACTGAAGTTATCCTGATGGGTATGGCGTTATACATTCCCAAAAAAACATAATGGCGTAGGTCTTGCCCGTTCCCAACGTTGGTTTAATAGGGCTTGCATTGATGCATTATCGCAAAAGCATGAACTCTATACCAAATGGAAATCAAATAAATCTATCATCGAAAATCACGCTAACTATATTTCCGCAAGGAATAGTTGCAAAACCATCATCACCAGGGCCAAAAAGACGTTTGGGTGGTCGTTAATTTTGGTCATTAACTAAAGCCATCAGTAAAAACTTTAGTACATCTTCCTTTCCTCCCATGATATCTCGCTACGAGCTATAGTAGCTGATCCTGTTGAAAAATCCAACCTCTTTGTCGATCACTTTGAATCAAATTCATGTCTCAATGATTCTGGTAAAACAGTGCCGTCTCCCAAATCTAGCCCATACGCTATTAAACCAATCCACTTTCGTTACAAGCTCCTGGAATCAATTATCAATAAATTTGACTCAAACAAGGCCACTGGCCCTGACCATATTCCAGTTCTCGTCTTTAAAAAATGCTACTTCAAGCTAGTACCTGTATTGTCCAAACCCTTTTCGATCTACCTGTCATCTGGAGAGTTTTCCTCATCGTGGAAGTTGGCAATTGTTCAGCCTATTCCTAAAAAGGGCGAGAAAATCGATCCCTCAGGCTATCGACCGATAGCTATCACTTCCATTCTGTCGAAAATCATGGAGAGTCCAATAAACTCTTAAACGACCACCAGTATGGGTTCAGAGAGAGTCGTTCAATGGGCGATCTTCTTTCATATGTCACCCAACCTTGGAATAACACATTAGACAGGTCCAGTAAAATAGTCGTAGTAGCTTTAGATATTTCAAAAGCATTTAAGCAGGTTTGTCAGAAGAGCCTACTTGCCAAGCTCACTTCGTTTGGCTTATCCGATACGATCATCAATTGGATATCCAGCTTTCTTGACAAAAGACGTATATGCGTTGTAGTCGATGGTTTCTACTCGAAAGAAAATATTATCGCGGAAGTACCCCAAGGATCAGTGATAGCTCCCACACATTTTCTGCTGTACATATATGACCTCATTTCCTCAAGAACTAATCCGATCCATCGTTTTGCAGATGACAGCACTATACATTGTAGTTCTTTTCAGTTTTCCCCCAACAAAACAGGACCTTAAGCTGAAAATGGCAGCCTCAATTAACAGTGACTTAGAACGTATCCTTGAATGGGGAAGGAATAATCCACTAACGTTCAACGCCGACAAAACGTAGTGTTGCCTTGTGTCCGCCAAGAAAGACCGATTATTTCCTGCTGTAAATATGAATGGCTTACAAATCAAGTTTTCAAACCCTATTTCTATGTTAGGGATGTCCGTATCATCGAACATTTCATGGGTTGACTACCTTTCGTCAGCCAGCAAAACAACTGCCCGTAAACTGGGCTCTCTATTTAGACCTAAGCAGCACTTCACATGGCAACAGCTCCTTTTACTGTATAAGGCTCAAATTCGGCCTCATCTGCAACAAAATTCCCACCTCTGGGTCAGTGCTCCCCAATACGCCCTTGATATGGTAAACCGCATCCAAAAAAGAGCTATCAGGCTTATAAATGACCCGTCTCTGACTTCTGACCTACAGCCTCTTGAGCACACAAGAATAGTTTCGGTTCTTTCCTTGTTCTATCGCCATTATCATGGCAAGTGTGCCTCCGAAATACACTCTTCGCAGGCCATCATCGCTAGGAACACTCGGTTTGCCCATTCACACCATAATCACACACTCAAAATTCCATCGTGTCATACTAAACGGGAAATTGTGGAATGCACTACCCAGTTCCCGCTGTCCCCAAACTTTGACTTAAGTCAATTTAAGGTAGCCATTCATAAGTGTATCTCAGCAGCCTAACAATATCCCTAAACCCTGCCAGTATTCGTGAGTGTTTTAGCACGTTAGGTAAATCTTAGCCTGTTCGGGAATACTATAAGTAAAAAAAAAACTAATTTCGAAAAGGTAAATCATTCATAACATGACATCTTTTTATTGTCTCACCTGTGATCCTGGTTTTCTGCTTCAACACCTTGTACAATGGGTTCGTTCACCTGATGCATATCCTCTGGAAGAACAAAGTCTAGGTTGTCTTCTGTTGCCAAGTACAATTACTTTATTCAGCAATCGTACAAAACAATTTTCTTGTGAGATGCAATGTAAACTAATTAATGCTTCCTTTTCAGCTCTAATATTCTACAACTTCAAAGGTGGAAGGCATGTATACCCCATGCCGCCCGGTACAATACCACTACCTATAACATGGGCTCCTTAATATTGGTGCTCCAATTTTCTGAGCTGAGTAAGGGCTGCCGGTCACTTTCTCATTTATTCCTTATGTACTCGCCAACACGCACCTGCCAAGCGTGACGTTTTAACGGCTAAACCCTTAACCTGACGAGTTCTAAAACAGACGCTATACCCCAAGTGGGTAGAGCGAAACGTCCACACTCCCATATCGATTCGTCGATCCGTCCCCATGATTCTGGGGGGGGGGGGATTCGTCAATGCCAAAATCAAGACTAAGAAGAGCAAGATCTGCCAGGAATAAAATTCTGCCTCACTCGGATGCCCGGGAGGGCAGGACTCAAGAGACCAAGGTAATCGAAAGTACCAACATCCGTATTCATTACTGCAACATACGCGGTATCAGGTCGAATCTTAATGCTGTTCACCAACCGGACATTCTGTTTCTATCAGAAACACAAGTCTCCCCTGGAAGCACTAGTTCGTCTGAACTTTCGCCTTAAAGGCGGAATATTTACGTATACGAAGGACAACGTAGGTTGTAAGAGGATGTCCACTTTGGAAATTTGACGCCGTTTGGTTCAAATATTCTAGGCTCCAATTAGTGAAATTCTACTGTTGTTTGTATGGGTCTCCCAATCATAACAAATTCCAAGATCTTTTTGATTGCCTTAGGTTGAAAATAGACTACCTCTTATCACAGTTTACATCTTGCAATATTTCAATTTTGGGAGATTTTAATGCCCACAATTCCAATTGGCTTCATTTTTCATCTACTACTAGTCCCGCAAGCCATAGTGCAGAAACATTTGCTGTATCCTGTGATCTCACACAAATCATTCCCGAACTGACCAGAATTCCTGGCAACTCTGACTATACTCCACATCTGCTAAACCCACTTGTCTATAAAACAAGAGTATTTTCCCCACTTGGTCAATCAGACCACTGCCTAATCGAAATAACTCAAACCCGCTGTTACTCGAAAAACAGATAGAACTATGTGGTGTTTTAAATCAGGTAACTGGAGCGAACTGCGAGATTTTTTTGCAACCTTCCACTGGTGTGAGTATTGCTTTAAATGGCCCTCCTCCTCAAACATTGCTCTTTCAATAACTGAAGTTGTCCTGCTGGGTATGGCCTTATACATTCCCAAAAAAACATAATGGCATAGGTCATGCCCGTCTCCAACCTTGGTTTAATAGGGCTTGCATTGATGCATTATCGCAAAAGCATAAACTCTATACCAAATGGATATCAAATAAATCTATCGAAAATCACGCTAACTATATTGTCGCAAGGAATAGTTGAATGTTTGAAGAACGCAAATGCAAAGAATGAGTCTCATATCCTTTGGGTGGTTGTAAATTTTGCTCATTAGCTAAAGCCATCAGTAAAAACTTTAGTACATCTTCCTTTTCTCCCATGATGTATCGCGACGGAGCTATAGTAGCTGATCCTGTTGAAAAATACAACCTCTTTGTCGATTACTTTGCATCAAATTCATGCCTCAATGATTCTGGTAAAGCTGCCGTCTTACAAATCTACCCCATACGCTATTAAAACAATCCACTTTCAAGCTCGTGGAATCAATTATCAATAAACTTGACTCAAACAAGGCGACTGGCTCTGACCGTATTCCAGCTATCGTCGTTAAAAAATGCTACTCCGAGCTAGTACCTGTATTGTCCAAACTCTTATGTCATCTGGAGCGTTTCCCTCATAGTGGAAGTTGTCAATTGTCCAGCCTATTCCTAAAAAGGGCGACAAAACCGATCCCTCAAGCTATCGACCGATAGCTATCACTTCCATTCTGCCGAAAATCATGGAGAGTCCAATAAACTCTTAAACGACCACCAGTATCGGTTCAGAGAGAGAGTGGTTCAATGGAAGATCTTCTTCCATGTCACCTAACTTTGGAATAACATATTAGAGAGGTCCAGTGAAACAGTCGTAGTAGCTTTAGATATTTCAAAAGCTTTTAACCAGGTTTGTCACAAGTGCCTACTCGCCGAACTCACTTCGTTTGGCTTAACCGATACGATCATCAATTGGATATCCAGATTTCTTGATAAAAGACGTATACGCGTTGTAGTCGATGGTTTCTTTTCGAAAGAAACTATTAACGCGGAAGTACCCCAAGGATCAGTGATAGCTCCCACACTTTTCCTGCTGTACATAAATGACCTCATTTCCTCAACAACTAACCCGATCCATGGTTTTGCAGATGACAGCACTCTACATTGTAGTTCTTCTCAGTTTTCCCCCAACAATAAGTCTAAACAAGACCTTAAGCTGAAAATGGCAGCTTCAATCAACAGTGACTTAGAACGTATCCTTGAATGGGGAAGGAATAATCTACTTACGTTCAACGCCGACAAAACGCAGTGTTGCCTTGTGTCCGCCTAGAAAGTCCGACTATTTCCTGCTGTAAATATGAATGGCTTAGAAATCAAGCTTTCAAACTCTATTTCTATCTTAGCGACGTCCGTAATCATCGAACCTTTCATGGGTTGACTACCTTTTGTCTTTCTGGGCTTTTTATACAGACCTAAACAGTACTTCACATCGCAACAACTTCCTTTACTGTATAAAGCTCAAATTCGACCTCATCTGGAATACAGTTCCCACCTCTGGGTCAGTGCTCCCCAATACACCCTTGATATAGTAAACCGCATCCAAAAAAGAGCTATCAGGCTTATAAATGACCCGTCTCTGACTTCTGATCTACAGCCTCTTGAGCATAGAAGAATAGTTTCGGTTCTTTCCTTGTTCTATCGCTATTACCATAGCAAGTATGCCTTCGAAATACACTCCTTAATACTTTCGTAGGTCATCTTCGCTAGGAACACTCGGTTTGCCCATTCACACCATAATCACACACTCAAAATTTATCTAAAGCATGCAGATTAGGAAATAATTGTGCGGTCATAATGACCGCAATCATACTTAAAGCTAATTATGATAAGCAAAGCAATTATATGCACAATGCAAACAAAAATTCCCAAGAAATGATATCATTAGTTACTTTTAGAAAAAGTAATAAAGTTTTGTTAAAATTGGAACGATAGAAAAAAAAGTTGTAAGCGAATTAAAACTGAGATCGGTCATTTTGACCCCATCCGTACTTCTAGTGCTATACCATAAATGTATCTTAAACTTTCATGGGCACATTCTATGCATAATTTTACGCGTTCCTCAAATCTTAAGGTAGTATCCATAATTAGGCAAAGATTATTTGTGTGACTAACAAACGGCAAGGGATGTTGTTAGCATGAATGTCTAGTTCAGAAATTATCTGTTCCCGTTTAGTCGAATTGTGCGTTGACCCCAAAAGTAAAAGTTTACATTTTGCAACATTTATATATAGGGAATGTCCTATGGCTGATTTAATAAGATTGACTAGGTTATTAGTAATGATCTGATTGGCGTATTCGACATTGTTTTCTTCAAACCCGTAGTATAATTGCGTGACGTCGGCATATGCATGATAGTTTAGATGTTATGCACTATTAAAAATACTAAGGGTATAACTAGAGAATAAAAGGGGCCCAATAATCGAGCCGAATGGAACACCACACGGGACAAGTTTACTATCTGAAGTTATATCTTCGCTAATAATAATTTGGGCTCTACCGCTCAAATAGTTTGACAGTAGAGATATTGCCTCCTTCCGCTTTCTAACAGTACTAAATTTACCAGCCTGCTTTCTTCCATGTCCGCGAAGATGTCATGCGTGACTTTTAAAGTGCCGTTCCACAACTAAATTCATTCCGAAAACCATATTGCAAAGCAGGTAAGATATTTAATTTAGAGAGGTAGGGCTTTAATTGTAGATACAATACTTCTTCAAATACGTTTGACACAAGTGGCAGAATACAAATGGGTCTTAAATCTGTCACACCTTCAGGATTGCTGCTTCAAGGAAGTGGATCCACCAATGATATTCTCCAATTGTCTGGATACACAGAACGTTCTATTGAAAAGTTTATAATGTGCAGTATAGCGGGTAGTATTGTAGGACAGCACAACTTTAGCATTTTTTAAGATATCTCAGCGATTCCAGTCTTGTTATACTTGATCGAGTTAAGAATTTTAATAAGACTATTAATGTCAATTAGGGTAAATTCGAATTTATCCGCAACTGGAACGATGAAATTTGACATGTAATCATTTACCATATCGCAGTTGTCTGTAGATTTGTTTATAACCGAAGAAATAACAAATTCATTAATGGGATTGATATCAAAATGAGAAGGTAATTTCTTGCTTTTATTTCTATGGCCAATGCCTAGACTGTGTCACACAGGCTTATATTTTTCCACGTCTAGAATGTAGGAATTTTAAATCCAATGTGGCTGATTCAAGAATTTCTTCTTAGGTAGAGAGAAAAATTAATTTACTAAAAAATCAATTAATTAATAATGTCATAAAGTTTGTAACTAACAACAGGTTTAATGCTAATGTTTACTTCTTCCATGAAGTTGAGGAACATTTCATCTATGCGACATACGCCGAACAAAGTATGATTTTATAAGTCCTTATAGAGATTTATACGAGGGATGTACAGTATTTGTTGTCCCTAGTATAAATGGCTTTGATATATGTTGCCCCTAGTAACCGCACTTGTTTTGTTATTTTATTGACAAACAAACTGTCAAATTTGGTTAGTCGAGCTAGTAATAGTGTCAAAGTACCTACAAAAGAAAGGTTTAACATCTAAAGTAATTCTTACAGACAAGGTTGGCGTGCTTGGAGATCCTGCTCCTTCCTGTAAAGTAGTAAAAACTTGGTCTCGAGCATTCAAATGTGGCAGAACAACCTGCGAATATACAAAAGGTGCTGATCGGCCGCATTCTGCATGTACTCAAGAAAACATTGATCTTGTGAATGACTTGATCAGAGAGGATAGTCGATTGACAACAAGGCGTGTAGCGGAGGTAACAGGCGTTTCAAATGGTACGATATCAACCATAAAAAATGACTATTTAGGACTTCATAAGGTGTCAACAAGATGGGTACCCCTAATGCTGACGCCTGAACAAAAGCGTTTGAGAGTCACTTTTCAATGGCCAATTTATCCTTGTTTAACCGTAATCCTAAATGTTTCCTCGATCAAATTGTTATGGTTGACGAAACTTTTGTTTATCACTTCGATCCTGAGTACAAACAACAAAGTATGCAGTAGCGTCACCCAGGATTTCCCCTTCACGCAAATTTCGTGTACAGGTTTCAGCGAGCAAGATAATGGCTACAGGTTCTTGGGATTCCGAGGAATTTTACTACTAGATTTTTTGGAACGTGGCCACACGACTACTGGTGAATATTATGCAGCATTAGTTACAAAACTTCGTTACTGAGAAAAGTTACGAAAAAAGAAGAGGGCAGCTGTCACGCGGGATTCTCTTTTATCAGGGCAACGCCCCAGTTCATAAGAGCCTTATTTCTATGAATGCAATTCATGACGCTGGGTTTGAAGTTATGGAGCATCCGCCTACTCCTGACTTAGCTCACAGTGCTTTTTGTTTATTTCCAAAGCTAAAAAAGATGACGCAGTTATGGCAGTAGTGCAGAACTTCTTCTGTGATCAAGACTCCCAGTTTTTCATGAAAGGTTTTGCTATGCTTGAACATAGGTGGAATAACTGTCTTCACGTTCAAGGGGATTATGGTGAAAAATAATATTGTATTCTATGCCAGGGACATTAAATACTGTACATCCCTCGTACATATGCTTTGTAAAACTACCCCATGATCTTGCTCTTGCGACAATGCATGAGTACATGCTTGCATTTCTCACCACGAAATACTAGCAATAAGGCTTAATCAAATTACAGTAGAGAATTTTAAAAGAGAATAAGAACATTCGATAAACAAAAATAAAATAAAAATTTCCTTTTATTAACGTTTAAATAAAAAAATATATGCTCTGATAAAATATTAATGTATTGCAATAATTGCATCCCTAAGTACAAACAGTAAATTTGGCGTATACTTAACAACGCTTCCGTTTTCTCGTGTATTAGTGGAGGCTCTATTTATCCCTAATATTAATGCAAACTCATAATAGATTAAATTAATTTTATCAGCGAACCAGACTATACAAATATTTATTTTAGGCATCTAAACATCAAATATCCCCATTTCTGTCGCTATTTCGTTTCGCGTTATCCGTATATTGCCGATACTTAATAAAAAACGATTTTACTCACTTTCATGTTGCTTGCTTTAGAAACTAAGGTTTGTTATGTTTTGTAAATCTACAAATAATTTGCTTCATTTAACAGATGTACAGAAAAATATGACCAACTATCCAGTTAGCGAAGTTACACGTTCAGTCAAAGTGACATTGCAATATTTTTTATAGCATGAGTAAAAATTTGTTAAAAAAAGATTCGGTACATTTATTAATTAATCAAGATGAACAAAGTGATAGTGATTCAGAATGCAGTAGCGTTTCCGATGAAGATAAAACAAAGAAAAGCCTTTTGAATATCAATAATAGGTCCTGCAATTCTTGTAAATGTGAAGAAAAATATGTAAAGATAAAAAAAAGTAGTATGAAACATGTTTATGTGTCAAAAACTTCGTCCTGGAATCTTGACGAATTAACAATGAAACGACAAAAATTAGAAATGAAATTATCACATTGTCAATTAGAGGAATCCGTTAATATGGACAAACACATTTTATTACAAAGAAAATTTGATCAAATTGAAACTATCATTACCGCTTTTTTATTTTATATAGACTGCTTAGAGCTTGAAGAAAAGGCATCCTACAGACTATGTCAGCAATTAAATGGATTAATTGTGAACGAAAAGTCGGTGGTCGTTACAGAAAATTTATCCGAAATAGTAAAAAACCTCTGCGGAAAAGCTAAATTCGAAAACAACAATAACATTAGAGAAAACCTCCGAAATGCTCTCGAAATCAAAAAGGAAATTGAAAATTTAATGATAAATTATGATGAAAGAAAGATGGATTTTAATACCGCGTCGGGAAATTTTAAATTACTTTTACAAAATGCCAGTTTAACATTGATGCAATTAGAAAAATTACAAAGGCAGTTCGATGGTATTTTATTAGAATTTCAGCATAGTAGATGTATGTTAGATCAACAGCTTCCTTCGGCGATAGCAAATCGAATGACTGTGCTACTTAATAGCTTTACGGAATTAGGAACTGACTTGCAAAAAGTTGCTTCAGACAGATCGGATTTGTCTTCATTACTTAAACATTTAGAGACATGCTTGCGTAATTGTAATGATTTAATGACCATAACAGGGAATTTACGTGAAGCACCACTAGTTGGAAGTACTGTAATGTGTTGTAATTGCGCACATCCGACAGCAATTGCTGGAGATTAGTATTTTTAGGGATAGTTAAATTAAGAAAACGTTTAAATTTTTAAATAACCATTTACAATCTAAATTTTACAATCTAAACTTTAATAATATTATATAAATATTTTAATATAGCAAATATTGTAAATAATGTATTTTATGCTATTAACAGTTTTTACTTACCGACTATTTGTTTACACATTGTTTGATAGCATTTAGAAAAGCAAAGTTCCTTTCAGTTAAATGAAGAGCTAAATAAATGATCAATTGTTAAAGTTCAAATCTCGTTAGTCAATTAAGCAGATAAACATATGTACTTGTCACATAATTAGGATTTTGGCACATACATTTCAACATGGTTTTTGCAGTAATCATTCAAAACGTAGCGTTGATACAAAATTGCGTTACTATCGTTGATTTTCTAAAAAAAATTGTAGACTTATTTTTAAAGAAAATTTTATGTTACATATATTTTCTTTATCATGTTTTTTAATGTAAAGTGAAATAGATGTAAAAATAGTGAATATGATTGAATATGCTGAAGTTCTATTATCGATGTTTTTATAGAAGCGGACGGCTTTGGAATTTTTTTACATTAACATGGATTTATGTCTATTAACCTCTAACTGACGATGAAGTTTTAAATGTCATGCAGCATAGCTAGATCATTGTTTTTGATTTTACTATGTTGCCTGTTTTCGTTATGAACGTATAAAAAAGAAGTGTACTTATCCTAAAAAAAATTAGATTAAAATTATTTCATTTCTTTTAATTTAAGTTAGCATCTAGATGTCTATTAACCTCTGTCTGTCATTAAGTTTTAAATGTCTGTTTGAAATAGATTATTATTTTTGCGTTTACAATGTTGCCTACTTTCGTAATGAACTTCCTATGAAAGAGGTTGGATAATTATCCTAAAACAAACTATTATTAAAATTATTCCATTTCCTTTAATTTCCGCTCTAGCTGTAAAATCTAATTCAACAGATAATTAGTTACAAAGTGTAAATGACAACTGAAAAGTAATTAATTGAAACTCAAATACTACGTATGGAATGGATAAGCAATAAAAGCAATTTAACAAATTTGAAGAATCAAAAACGTACGGCGCATAACCGTGGCACGTGCATCACGCACGCACGCACGGACGCACGCACGCAAGCAAGAACGAACGCACGCACTAACACTCACACTCACACATAGTCACACTCACACACTCACTCATACACAATCACACTCACGCTAACACCCACACTCACACACACTAACACTTACACTCACAATCACACTCACACTCATACTCACACTCACAGTCACCCTCACTCACACTCACACACTCACACTCACACTCACACTCACACTCACACTCACACTCACACTCACACTCACACTCCACTCACACCTCACCACTCACAACTCACACTCACACTCACACCACACACACTCACACACCGCACCCACATTCACACTCACACTTAGCTCACGTCCTCACCCCACACTCACAGTCACACTTACACGCACACACGCACGCACACTACACGCACAGGTACACCACACTCACACCACACTCACACTCACACTCGCACTCACCACTGCACCCACTCATACAGCATTCACTCGCATTCACTCGCTCCACTCACAACTACATTCACACTCACACACACTCACACTCACACTCACACTCACACTCACACTCACACTCACACTCACATTCACGCTCACGCTCACGCTCACGCTCACACACACACACGCACACGCACACGCACATGCACACGCACGCACACACACATACGTACACGCACACGAACAAGCACACGCACACGCACAAGCACAAGAACACGCACACGCACACGCATACGTACACTCACACGTACAAGCAGACGCACACTCACATCAGACTCACACTCACACTCACAGTCACACTCACACTCATCCACACGCACACGCACTCGCACACGCACTCGCACACGCACCCACATACACACACTCACACACACACACACACATACACTCACACACCCACACACTCACACTCTCAGATACACTCAAACACACATACACCACACACACACACACTCACACACTCACACACACACACACACACACACTAATACCCACACTCACACACACATTCTCACTCACTCACACTCACACTCACACTCACACCCACACTCACACTCATACTCACACTAACACTCACACTCGCCCTCACACTGACACTCATACTCACACTTACACCCACACTCACACACACACTCACACTCACACACACACTCACACTCACACTCACACTCACACCACACTCACTCACACTCACACTCACACACACCCACACTCACACTCACACTCACACTCACAATCACACTCACGCTCACATCCACACTCGCACTCGCACTCGCACTCACATTCACTCACACTCACACTCAGACTCACACTCACACTCAGACTCACACTCACAATCACACTCACATTCACACTCGCACTCGCACTTGCACTCGCACTCGCACTCGCACTCGCACTCACATTCACTCACACTCAGACTCACACTCACACTCACACTGACACTCACCCTCACACTCACACTCACACTGACACCCACACCCACACTCACACTCCCACTCACACCTACACCCACACTCAAACTCACACTCACACTCCCACTCACACCTACACCCACACTCGAACTCACACTCACACTCACTCTCACACCCACTTTCACACCCACACCGCCAGTCACACTCACACCACCTCACTGCACTCACTCATTTCACTCACACTACACTCACATCGCACACTCACCTCGCCACACACACCACACCACACACATCACACGAACACCACTGCACGGCACACTGCACCCACTGCACTCTCACATTACACCACACACACACTCCACTCACACTCACCGACACTCACCTAACACTCCACTCACCCCACACACACACATCACACTCACACTCACACTCACACTCAACTCATACTCACACTCTCACACACACCCACTAAACTCACACTCAACCATTTCACACCACCCACAGCACACCACAGGCCATCTCACTTACGCCTACACTCACATGCACACTTACACGCACACGCACACGCACACGCACACGCACACGACACGAACACGCACAGCACAGCCACGCACAGGCAACGCACTCATTCTCACACTCACACCACAACTTACTCACACGCACGCACTCACTAACACTCACCGCATCACCATAACGCACACTCACACCACACGCACACGCAACTCAACGCACACACACATACACACGACGCCCACACGCACACGCACAGCAATGAACACGCCACACACATACACAAACACACAACACACACACGCACACACACACACACACACCACCACAATAACATACCACAAACACACATAAATACAACCACACACAAACACACATACTACACACACACACACACACACACACACACACACACACAAACACATAAACACATAAACACACAAACACACAAACACATAAGCATACAAACATACAACACACAATCACACAGATACACAACCACGCAAACACACAAACACATAAACACACAAACACACAAACACAAAACACAAACACAAACACACAAACACACAAACACACAAACACACAAACACACAAACACACAAACACACAAACACACAAACACACAAACACACAAACACACAAACACACACACAAATACACGAACACATACACACAAACACACAAACACACAAACACATAAACACACAATCACACAAACACACAAACACACAAACTCATAAACACAAACACACTAACACACAAACTCATTATTATGTTTGTTTACAATGTCAAGCTATTCAGATATATAAACACCCTAATAATTTTAATAGACAAGAACAAAATTTCCGTTTAAATAGGTTTTGGCATCTTATGATTAAAAAAAAAGCATAATGATACGTCTTGATTTTGATTTTATTTTGACTATTGGTATGTCTAGGTTTCTTGCTGTGTTTTTCCTACACCTTACAAATGCTTTACCATTTATATGTTAAAGTAGTTGAAATTAAGATTAAAATTAGAAAATTATAAAAAATGTTCTGGATTATGCTTTTCATTGTTAATAACACTTGCAATTATTGACAAAGGTTTGTTAGATTTAACCGGATTACCTTATTTGATGTCATGTTTATATTTGTGAATGCTGCTATCATTTTCAAATTGAAGTTATTCACAACTTTACACTTACGTTATAACTTGATTAAATTTTGTTAAATGTGTTTTTTGACTGACATTTTTCATTGTTAGCCTTTGATCGTTAGAGTATTTTGATTTGTCATCTTTAGGACAGTTTAGTAATGTTTAATTTTTAATGATGTAGTTATTTGCTAAAATTTAATTCGAAAGTTGGTTTTATACGTTTCTCAAACTGTTATACTAATAGCAGGAAATTTTAATAGATATTACTACTGACGAAAATAACTGTAAGTGTTATCGAAACGTTAAGGCTGTATAATTTAAAATACACCATTAAAAAAACCGAAAAAGGTAGGTGTTTTATTATGTGTGATAATGGTGAAAGTTTACATTTTCATATTTCACGATTTAAGCTTATAAAAATACTTATCTTTTAGGTTTGAAAATATTGAATTAATAATTTGTTTTAACACTGCCATTCTACGGACGACGGTAACTGTACCCGCTGTTATCGAAATGTATACATTTTGTATAGTTTATCTTCAGATACATGGTCTATAAGCGTAAAAGGAAGTAAAAGAAATTGTTAAATTAGCAGAATTACCTCTAATTATTAATTGTGGAATTCCACAAAGCGACTTCATAAAAAAATAACTAAGAATATAGATCATTATTTATTGAAATGTAATTGAAATTACACTGGCTTCTTACGCATTGATCGTATGATGTTAATGGTACTACAGAAAGAATTGCTCAATGTATTGATCAAATAATATAAAAAGGGCTTAAAAAAAGTAACTATATGAAAATTTATGCTCATAAACACAAGCAACTAGATACAGATTTTTTGACTCCTTCGTTAAAACCTTGTAAAGCGAAGGGCAAACTGTTTACAATATGCGAACGCACCCCTTAGAGTTATTTTTGCACGTTCTGATGAAGATTTTTATGTGCATTAGTAGTTTTTTAAAGATAAACTTGACAATCTTAACAAACGATTACATTATATTTACTTAATGTAAATTTTGTTTATGTGTTGTTTCATATGGCTTCACGTAAATAAATTTTGTTTACATACAAAACAAGTTAATTCCTAAACTTCGTTATTGAAGTCACAAAAGCGTTTGTTGAAAGATGTAACAGAACATATAGTTCATTGTACATTGTTGTATGTTTCAAGTACATTTTTCAATATTATTATTATTATGTTTAAAATAGCATTATGTATAATTATGTTAGACCCTAATTATAAAGTGCTGTACAAATACACTTCGTTACGCAAGATAATCCAAAAATTCCGTACATATATTCCATTCCAACTTATGTAAGGTAATGATATTTTCTTTCTGTCATTAAGTTATTACATATGGGGTAAGGAAAAGACAGTCGCTTTAAATTGTGTAAGGAACAAGGGTTATGGTAGGCGGGGCTTATTATCATAAACAAATGACCGCTATTCCAAGGGCCTATTTTACCATTCAACTTTGCGCTTTACACTTTTCATAAAATGAAAAGTGAAAATGAAAGTGAAAAAAATGATGTTGTACCATTGTTTTCCTTTTACTGTGTCATTTTACTCTGCTCCTTGGCAACTTTGCGTTTTTTTCTAATTGTTAAATTTGTTTGTTAAATTTCTCAAAATGAGTAGGAACGAACAAAAATTGAAAAAACTAGTTGTGTTGGAAGAGATTAAAAAAGAAAAATATATTCTATTTGGTAGTTTCAACGGTAATAAATTGAATAAAAACAAAAAGAACTTGCATGGCAAAAAGTTTTGGAGAAGGCTCAATCTCTAAATTTCGTAAAACAAATTAAACATTGGAAGTTTGCTCGTGATTCGCTTTTTGGTGTCTGGAAAAGCCGTATTTTGTCGAAAAGGGATAATGCACGGAAAACTGTAACGTCAGCGTGTCGGAGTAAAATTTGATGAAGTGGACGAAACAATTTTCGAAATAATCGATAAGGAAAACCCAGTTTTGGAAGGTTTGGATATCGTTGAAGGCGTGGTAGTAACGAAATTGTTAATAGCAACAAAACCGAAAAACCATTGAAGAAAAGGATAAAGCCGTTACAGAAAAGAATCAGAAGAAAAGTTGTGAAAACTACAATAAAAGAAAGAGAAGAGAAAGATTCATTGGATAGTTTAAAAAGATCGCTTTACGACCATGAAATTTAAAAACAAATTAAAAATTGCGAAGTTGGAAAAAGAATTTCAATTTCACCGTCAGAATTTACTAAAGAGCTGTATTCGCAGAATTGTATAACAAACCGGAAAATCCTTTATGTTGATGCTTCGGATGAGAGCGATTGTTTTGAAGAAAATGAAATAAAGTAATTTAACACCTAATTAATGTTAAATAAAATAATTTTGCTAAATAACATAATTTAATAACTGATTAAGTTTGTTGTCTGGATTTTATTCTTCTTGTATGAAATCATCATCATCACCATCTCGTCCAATTTTATGGAGAAGTACACCCATCTCAAAAGTCTTGACAGCCGCAAATGTCTTCACACTAATATTTAGCACAGGAGATTATGGATTACCTAAATTTGAGGGTGTTTTCGATAATTTACTGTAGCACCTTTTTGCGAACCTGATGTATATAAATAAAGAGTAGTTAATCTGTATTATAAGTTTTATGGCTCTGAATATATTTTACTGTTTTTAAAGAAAGTATGATATTCCATACCAATAATCAATTACGTAGTTTAATCTGAGTGTTAAAAGTAATGCAATTGATTTTAAAACGTCATCCCTAAACTAACACACACTTACTTATGACTGAGGTATAAAGAGGATTCCCAATTAATCATTATTAATACTAGAACATGACAGTCAATTATTAAAATCCAAAACATTTTTTTACGCCATTAAAAGAGCTCAAAACGAAATGTAAAAACAATCTATAACCATTTAATGCATTTATTTTCTGTTTAGACCTTGTATACATAATTTTAACAGTCGACCTTCAATATTTACTTTTAATTAATATGTGTATTAACTAACGTATTAATGCAATTTTATTTTCCACTTAAACCTTGAGCATATAATTTAGCAGTAGACGTACAGTACTTTTAGTTGATAGCATACACAATAAAGCGTAAAACAGACTAGAATGCATATGTGTAACCATTTAATGCATTTTATTTCTGCTTAGACACATAATGCTGTGCAAAATTGTACAAGCTAAAACTGTTGTAGCCGCTGTTTAGGGTTGAACTGTTTAAACATAGCAATTATTCCTTCATAATACCGAAATTATCTTCCATCAACCGTCGAGTTCTTTTGTGGGCTACATTGAATCTCCTTTCTCCAGGATTGTCCGGATTTCGCCTTAAAAGCGCTATTAGCCAATTTTTCAGACGTTACGCGCTATTCCCAAGTATGACAGCTCCAGGAAAAGGTCTCCAACCATTTTCAAACATTATGAACACGGCTGAATTTCTGCAGACTCTGGCATCATGCACACTTCCGGGCCAATTACCGTTTGCGGCATATATTGTATAATCCGGGGCACACACCATCATGACGTTTAATGAATAATTACTATTTCTATCGACAAAAACTTCTTCACGTTCATTGGGTATCTCCAGTTACGTTAGCGTTCCATGAACAAAATTGCAAACTAGTGGAAAACCACCTTTTCGCAAAAATAATGGAGCCATACTTCCGGGATTTTCAGGGCAATACACGAATTGGTATAAGCAAGTCTCTGTCAATATGTTGACGATCAAATCAAGATTGCGGTAAACCGTCTATTTATCGACTCCATGTATAGAAGAGATTCCATGGTACTGAGAACCATTACCCAACCAATGCAAAACGAGAAGCAATTGCTCACTTAGCATCATCTTTTTTTCTCGAATCACTAATATCGAACAATAATAGTCTTCGCGCCATCAAAAAACTATTTTTTTAATAGTAACTGGAAATTTCTTTTGACAGAAATAATGCGAAACTTTGCAATTCTGTTGACTGTTGCAAAGATTGTTTTTGGATGCAACAGAAACAAATTTTGACATAAAGCAAGGTATGTTCTTGGAAACTGAAATAATTTACTGAGTCTATTTGATATTTATTTTAAAATACAGGTAGTTACTTAGATATGAGTATGGTAAATCAAGTTCTACGTTATAAGGAAGAGAATTTCGTAACCAGTAACGTAAATGATTTAACATACGTTTGTATGTTAAACATTATATTTCGCATCTTTTAACGTTTTAACACGTTCGCTGCTCACTTAGTACTAAATTTTTGCACCCAGTAGCGAATGTACCTTTTTTTTTTTGGTATACTGTGCCGCTATTACATCCCTAGTCAGCAAAAAATTATCTATCAATGTCAAAAATACTATTTATAGGGCAAGAAGGGCGTTGATAGGTGTGTCCGTCATGCGCATATAGGTGCATTAACCCTTCTGCTGTGCTGCTGACGGAAATCTCCGTCATACGTAAGTAAATGTGACATTTGCTTTCGCGTTATTCAGAAAACATTTAGCAAATATATACTTTTATTGTGAAACAACATAAAACTACTATACAATAAAAATGTGCATTTACAAAACTCAAAAAATGAACACAAAAAGGGAATGGTAATGTCAATGACAGAAAATATTACTGCTAGTTACAAAGAACAAACATAAAGCACGAAAAAATGATGATGGTACTCATTAAAACAAGGCAAGACACACAGACCTGGTTTCTCTGGGCAAAAGTATGCTGTTTCCTTCCTTTTCTTTTTGTTGTAACACACCTTGCACCTCCTTTGTCCAACTTTCCCACCACAGGTAGGAGGTAATTTCCGCGGCGCGTGTCCTCATGTAGGTGGGGGTGTAGATGCAGCTGGTGTTTCAATGTTCGCAATTTTCAACAAATACCTAATTAAGTATAGCATTCGGGGATTGGAACCGTATTCTTTGAAAAGTAGGCATGAGTTCAGTAATAGCAGTTTCCAGTGTTTGATACCATCTAAGGCATTTTCTAGAAATCGGATAATAGGCGATCAACTGGTACTGACGATCTACTCCACCCATGTATTTGTTGTTCATTGCTATTCTGGTTTTTCTTTCACTTGACCTCTTCTATCTGAAACTTGTCGTTGCCGAATTATGTAAAAATATGGACGACCTGCCTTTTATCACGCCACAATCCCTTCAGAATATAGAGTAACACTTTCCCCTTTTGCTATCTTAGCTGATTTTATTTCTGCTGGTAGGTCCTTTCTATCTAATCTTATTATTCCCGCACATAGCGCCCTCCTGTTTAGAAGCTGTGGTGCCAGGTTGTAACTGTTATAGTAGTTATCCTTAAAAAAAGCTGTCCAGCATCCAATTTCTCCTGTATCAATTGCAATACTACATTTGCTGCATGTCCTGTTCCTCCGAAATCGTCCAACACGCCCGTATACACCGCGAATTTCTTCACCAAACCTTCAGGTTCCGTCAACATATATAGTTTTATGCCATATTTGTGTTTTTTATTTTTGGATTCATCAAGTGGCAAATTTTGCCCGGAGTAACAAACTTTCTCAATTTTCTCATTGAAATAGTTTACTACAGGTCACATTTTGAATAGTCTGTCGTGAGTTCTGGTTCGGTAGGTTTTGGAGCATGCTTTATGTATGTTGTTACGGTATAAATGTTCACTAGGACAAAGTAACAGATAAACCTGGTTTTTGCACGGCTAGCTCGGCGTGTGGGTTAAGGTCTTTCGGGAAGAGCAGTCTCGTCTCCGTAGGTTACGCTATCTACCAAAGTCGAAATCGGGAAAATGTCACAATAGGTGCCAGGATATTCCAAAAGAACACACCAGGGTATTTAAAACGCGAAATAAACGACGGTACGTAGTGGTCCGAATACCCAACTTACCACACTTACCAAATCGTAACGCTCGTAGATCCAGGTCTCCGCAATACTGCTTCACCTGAAAGGCTTCAAATTTTGCACATTAATCTGATCAACTTACCACCCTGCAGCAATATTCAAATTCAATACACAATGTAAATCTCTAATGTTCCCTCTACGTTAAATTACTAATCTCCCTTAAGCAAATCAACATAATACATACTAAACTGACTTCAATTCGTTTACGACGCTTTTCTAAACTGGTAAATTACGTTACGTAAACTTAATCTTGTATCAAAACAAAAAAACAAAAGAAAACTCCAAACTTCTCTCATTAGCACTCGGCGACGCTTCCTATTTGATCAATATATCAACACCCTTTGTTAAAGCTTAATATTAAAATAATTACTCCAAAATAGTAACTAAGATAAACATCTATTAACTCAAAACAAAAATAATTAAAATTTAAACAACATGTCAATTTGGATAAAATGGTAATCGTATATTCTTAACTTTTTACCTCATTGAATTCTGGCCTGTAGCAAAACTATCTTAAGCTAAATTGCATACAAAGAAATTCTATAAAATTGAATTACGTTCGTACGCAAACCTTACATAAAAAAACAAATGAAAAAAATGAAGGTAAGACTCTATTTACCTCCCTGCATAAGATATTAATGGTATCAAAACACCTTAAATAGCTTCTAAATAGACAAAGGAAACTGTCCGAGAACGTTAACAAAATGATACAGTAAATTAAAAAAAATAATTACTTCCAACAGGTTCCTTCGTTAACGCACATTACATAAAATATTCCATATAAAACACAACCAATTTTATTCTCAAAAGTCGCAAGAGCAACAAACAGAATATAAATTGCATTACCTAGGTCACACAGGAAAATAGGAGATGATCCTTGCTCTACGAAAGCGTCGTGTAAGACTCGAGCGGCCCACGGTCTTCGATATTACTACTTGACGACGACAAAGCTGACTCGCTTCAGGTCTCTACCACGTATTCAACTTGCTTTTTAAATTAATTTACAATAATGCCTCGTAACTTATTGAAGCAGCTAGTTTAAATCACTTTAATAATTTCTTTTAACTCAAAGTTGTTAAGGTTCGACAAACAAAAGAAAACACTCAGCAGATCGTTTTACCCACCTTACATTAATAGGTTTAATTTCAAACAGAACAATCTTAAACATTATGTGTGGTTGGGTGTTGTGTTCGTTTAATTCTTAGGAAAGGGGTTCTCTAATTATATCTATTTAATCACGAAATTCAATAGTCCTCGAGTTCGCACTACAAAAAAAACACGAACCAAACACACTCGAAGATGCCGTTATTCTCCAATAAACTAAATTAATGAGCGAAACCGGTTGAAATGTTACTTCCCAAAATATCCCAAACTTGGTTATATTCGGCTAATCTTGCAAGTCTTCAACGCTTCTTAACTAAATTTCACTAGGAGCTCGCACAATGGTGAAACCCGAATTCCGCTAATTCGAACGACTTCACACACACACACGACTTCACGCGTCAAAAGCTTAGGTCAGAGTCCTCTTCCACTCAAAATCACTTTTTCGCCATATTAAAAAAACGTTCCCCTCCATACAAATTCAATCACACAAACCAATCAACCATTCCAATTTTTAAATTTCCACTCCCCTAAACATACGATGATATCTCGACTTTAGGTGAAGAAACTGCTACGTTTGCATTTTCCTTCGACACGATACAGAAATGTTATTGCTAAGGTACAACCAATCGCCCACCCATATTACTTATATGGATGAAAACCAACATTCCGACTCTCCAATTGTTCCTCTACATGAATGCGACAGTACGGCACCAACGCGTTAACAACACTTCTTTGTAATGAAACTATAAAAAAAAATCAAACGAATTTATCTTAATAAAACTCCACATATGATTCGGGCAATAAACTGAAGATTGTACTTAAAATTCCAAAAACTACACTGACTTTTCTTAATGAAATTACGTAACTACACAAAAAATACGTAATTCCTATCTACAATGACTAAAGGCAATGCACCATTGCACATTCCTAAAATACAGCGTGACCCATTCAAGCAAAACACTCATTACCTACTGTAAGCTCTTAAACAAAAAAGAAAATATACGGAATCTAACTAAATGAATAAAAATTACAAAAAAAAATTACCCAATACGTATACAGCGTGTTCAAAATACCCTGACAACGTTGCACAAAGGAAGCTTAAATTGGAGAGAGTAAGTTTAATTTTATGCAACACTACATTTTAGGTCACTGTTGTTCAAACTCAATTGTAATATAAAACGGAACACAAACCCTTTACACATCAACAAAATTTAAAAAAACGAATAATCTAAGAATATTATTAGGTTTTATAGAAAAAATTTAAAGCGGACATGAAATGTGTGCGTATTCCATTTTATTTAATTGAAGTTTTGTGTGAATAATTGTCCAAGAGTTGACATCATCCAAAATAAAAAAAATCAGTAAAGCAAATTTAAGTGATAGTCGTATGTAGAAAGGGCAATAAATTTTTTATGGAAAAGCAAAAACAGAACCAGACCAACAGTCCAAAAGTCAGTATCTTTTAAATTCATTTAGTGAAACACAACCGGCATAAACGAAAACCGTAAAAGCACAAATGAGAAACCAAATATTTTAAAAGCATAGAAATACATACCAAACAATAATTAAATCCACCTTCCAGATTCATATTTTATTTTATAGTATTATTCATCATTCACGAACCACGCCTTTTTTTTTCGATTTGTCCAACCAAATTTACTAAATAATTATAAAATCTGAAAGTTAGAATTGGAGGTAGTATATTTGAATGTGTTAGGCAACTAGCACTACACATACAATGTTTAAGGTTTATATGTAAATGAATTAGTCCATTTTTTAGGTACACAACAAGTACGAACGTTCTTTACTACGGATATCAAACCAAGAATGAATGTTAGAAATAACAATGATTTATTTATACCCCGTTTAGAAACTTCCTTTAACGTTACGACTAAGTACCCAGTACATGTACTGATTTAAATATTTATTTAGGTATAAATAAGTAGATATAAATTATTATCCCAAAGAAAAAATGTTAACTCTAAAAATATTAAACACTAACTCCATTGAGGCTGGAACCTTGGACCACTAACAATCAAAATCTAGCCAAGTACTGATGATCACAGCTTTACTGGAATTTTAAAATATAATTTAATTTAATATAATTTTTTTGTTTTTCAGGAAAACAATAGTGTATTATTTCAATTTGACAGATTTTTTCAAGATGTAATACAAAGTGGCTCATTACACAGTCTTCAATGTTATTTTTACGTTTTATTTAAATTCAAACATTCTAAATACGAAAGAGTAAAGTTTAGAAAATGTGTACAATATATGGTCAGAAATGATCACATTAAATGCGGCAACATTGTTGGGATTCACAAGTACCGAAGAACATATCTATAGAAAAAGTAACTTGTCTAGGGTTTGGGCTTAGTAGTGGTCAGTTAACAAACACATCGCACTAAACAAAGTACCGTTCATACATATATATATATATATATATATATATATATATATATATATATATATATATACATGGCACTGTATTAGAAATGTACGTTATTGGTATCTTCGACCAGTAATTGTTTTTTTTTGTCTAAAATTGTATCAAAAACTACAAAAATTTTCATTTTGTGTAATAAACGTTCAAATCTGTTATTTTTTTCCATAAATCGGGCGTGATTCGTGCATAAGAAGTGTGAAAAGCTAGGTATATTGTAACGATTCATGTTTTACTTCAAAAATATTACCTCAAAATTTTTAGGTCACGAAATTTTAGTTCTCTGGACAGTGCTGTGACCATCTCCACTCTTATGCAAAATAATTCAGAATGGAACACAATATTTTCTCCAAATTATGGTTATGGCTATAAAAATGTAACACGCTAAATGTTGAGTTGGTATTCCTACAAATTTTATTAGGTTCTTAATTTAATTGGATCCTGCTCTGTAAAAATGTGCCTAAATAATTATGGTGCATTTTGGTGCGGAAAAATTTTAAAATTTGAATTACGGATTGATCATTATTTGTACTGAAAGATTATTTTATGCTGAATTAATCATTGAAGCTCAATACGTTAGAGACATCATTCGTAAGTCACGAACTACAGAAATCCCTACGAAATTAACAAAGCTTTTATAACTGAATAGAAACTGTCACGATAATCTCAGAAACTTTATAATTAAAATACAATGTATAATTTTGACAAGCAATTAGAATTTTGCTAAGTATCTGAAAATGACGTCGTAATATTAATATGTAGAAAATGTATAGCTTTAAGTAGAAAATGGGCACATTAACCACGACTTTAACAAAATCTTTTTTCAGGATTAGTTAACTTTCGCTTTAATTTGCATTTTGTTATAAAACAATTTGTACAAAAACATAATAAATTAATAAGTCGTTTCCATTCAATTTAAATTTTGACAACTTTCTCTTTACACTTATAAAATGTTAACGCCATTTTAATAACTTTTTAAGATTGTGTGTTGTTCTTACATTAACGAACCTTAGTTAAACTCATTCATCCAGAGTTTGAAAATACTTCGGTGTATATGTAAAATTAACAACCTAGTAACACTTTCATTAGATATATTTTGTACATAACTGTTGCAAATATTGAAATATTAATAATGAATAATCACGTATTTGCTCAACCGGTTAGAATGTCCAATGTACAGTGATGGATTTTCATGTTCTTTGATTACATGTTAAAATCAATTCTTGTTTGATTTCAGTAAAAATAACTTATTATTCAGTATTAATAATAATAATGACCCTCATTCTAAATTTGCATAAATTAATATGCTCTCACACATAACTGTCAATACTTGTCACTTACAGAAAGAAGTATATGCAATAATCCTATTGTAGTAGGGATTTTTATTTTGGTGACTGCTTTAATTTGTTATAAAAATATCGCACAATATTTAAAATACGCGTTGAACGTATTTTACCAAAATTTTGTTCAATGCGTCTCTTTAAATTTGTTACCATTGTCAATCAGTTGTATGACGCTAGAGTAGTGCACAAATTAGCCTTAAAACAACGCACACTCGTCTGGGAAATTTGAATGTATTATATAAAACAAGTAAGTCAGGACCTGATCTTAAGGGTAACATTTGGGGGTTTTATACTTCCTAATTTGCCGGCAATCCTTGCTAGCAATGTAGAATTTAATCAATCCTACAAAAGTTATTGTCAGCAAGCCAAAGTGGTCACCAAATTATTTAAGTGCATTTCACGGCTAAGTTTTACCTACGAATAAACATTTTTTTGTAACACTTATTTTTTTCATCTTTCAGGCGAACTCTTTTTTTAGTATGTTTATATTAGTTATTTAGTATTAAAAAGATTGGTGTTTAAGAATTATAGCATGGGGTATACACCTAAGAGCAGGCCAAAGGAAGTATAACTTGCATGCGTGTGTTTGCGGTTAATTGATATTGGTTACTCGGGTCTTAGAGCTGGATGTAATAAGGTAGAAGCGGAGATTTGTAGTGCATACTGAGTATTATCAAGGGGTCTTTCTTATCTTTAGGGAGGTCATCAAGAAGTTGGATGAAGATGAAGGTAGAATACTTGAGTATACGTTTATTGTATGAGTATAGAAGAAAACGTTGGTAGCTGTATGATGTGATACTTCGATATGCGAAGTCTCTTTGTAGCGTTTTTATTCTGTATGTAATGGCCGGAATGTTTGCGTACTGTACAGTGACGATACTGGAGTACCTGTAGTGCTAAGAATTCAGCTTTCACAGGAAGTAATAGAAGAAAGGCTGTTATTTTGACGGATCGTCTGTATGCAGTATTATGATAACGTATGGAACGTATTTTGAATATAAATGAAGTTAGTTTGCGCAAAAAAAAATTGTATATGTAGAATGTCAATTTTTATAAGTGATACGCCACTGGAATTTTTAATGAAGCATTATGTATAATATAAAAGAATATTTAACTGCTGTACAAAGATTTTTATGTTGAAAGCACTTAATTTGGTTGAAAAATAATGTTTTGGGGCAATTTTTACTGGGTTGGTACTGGTAAAAGACTACTGATTTGCCACTGGTATTAATGTGCAATAAAGGATATGTATGCATATTTTTGTTTGTAGAAATGTTATAATAAGGTACAATAATAGAAAATTTAGTGCGTGTTCAAGAATAAAGTTGTTAAAATGTACTGTAGTTGGTTAAATTGTGCGGAAATAGAGATCGTTCACGTGATAGGTTTTCACAGAAAGTTGAGTTATGGTCTAGACAATGTACAGAGTGAATATAATTACGATTAATGTTTTTTTCGAAGAGTTGTGAGTAAATTTACAAATTAAATCAATCATATATATATATATAATATATATATATATATATATATATATATATATATATATATATATATATTACATATTATACATGTTTCTGAATATTCAATTTTACTGCAGAATCATTAAAATAAGACAAAATGTTCTTATAACATGTAACGTTAAATTACAGCTCTTGAAAGTTCAATTAAACTGATTTTACGTTATTTCAAAACGATAAAAGATAATAGACAAAAGAAATATATTTTCATGAGTAAAAGCTGCCATTTCGTTATTCGAATCAATGGTCCTTTTGATGAAAAGACAAATGCTTATAAAATTTTGTACGACCTTTTGCAATTTTTTTGACAAATTCATAAATTTTGGGCAGTTTACGTAAAAATGTCGTCTTTGCGTAAGTCGATATCGGCAACGGTTTTGTGTAAATGAGTTTGAAAATTATCATTATTGATAAAATTACTGTTATTCACTTCGGAATCAATTCAGAAATGTTACATTATTTACCAAATTGCATTTAGAAATAAACTGTCCAAATTTATGAATTTGTCAAAAAATTGCAAAAGGTCGTAAAAATATTTTGGATTGATACTTTAACTAAAAGTATATTCGATAAGAAACTGGACTAGCTGTTTATGTTGAAAATTTAGCCTACTTGTCTTATCTTTTGAAATAACTGGATAAAATCAGTTTAATCGACTATTTCAAGGCACTTTAATGGTTTTAGGCATATGTTTATAAAACATTTTGTCTTTTTAATGAGTTCTACATGCAGTAATTTGTACTATTTGATACATGCTTATTATAAAATAATACACTATATGCTAAGTCCCATGGCACTTACATTTGTCACTATGTATACATGTATATCACATACCTTATAAAACACTAAAATACAAACAATAAATAGTTAACTATTACTACATAGTCGTTACATGCAGTCAACAACAACCTATACTTAATTTAGCGCAACAAAGATATAACTAAAACGTGTAAATATATGTTATAAAAAAAGTTGTTTGTTAGCCTCGACAAATTCCTGGAAAGAACAACAATTCTGCTTTATTAAAAAAACTATATACAGTACTCTTAAATCTGTTGTAGGATAAACATTTGATAGCTGCTGGAAGACTGTTGTACAGACGTTTTGCTTGATATATAGCACCATTTTGGGAAATCGATAGTCTACTGTACTCTGTCTGTAAGTTACGGGTATCGTGATGATGGTTATCTAATTGATGAGTAAATAGTGAAATGTTTTTCTTGGCATAGCAAATAACTTCTAAGATGAATAAAGATGGAAAAGTAAAAATATTCTGTGTTTTGAATGCTTTCCGGAAATCTTCACGATATCCTAACCCTGCGACTATGAGTACGGCTTTTATTTGAAGTTTGAAAACTTTACTCCAAGACCAACAATGGTCCCATGACAGAATGGCATAGCTAAGAGACCTATGGAAAAGTGCATAGTACGTCGTTTTAACTACTGTAGCTGTTAGATGATTGGGCGACCTCCTAAGTAAAAAAATAGTTTTATTTAGCTTTTTGACCAAGACGAAACAAAATTTAGTCGACTGTCAATAGTGATACCCAACAATTTTGCGTACGACACAATTGTGTCTTTAGTGCAAGTATTTTTGCGTTATATATACATATATATATATATATATATATATATATATATATATATATATATATATATATATATATATATATATATATATATATATATATATATATATATACAATAATTCGTCGGTACTCTGCCAAAACTACGAATGTGCAATTTTATCGGTTTTGACGTATGTGCACCACTTGATGGAACAGAGTCATATGCATTCAATGCCAAAACAGCTAAAGTGTGTGTCAAATCAAAGGTTAGATGGCCCGATTCTCATTCAGCGAATGTGACCTTTTGTACAGTGTTCCAAAGCTAAATTCGCGTATGTACCACTTTCGTGCTTTTGGCATTGTAACTTTTTCACTTAGTTAACATCCGTAGTAATACGATAAGAAGTTTAGGGCAATTTTCTAAAGCCTAATTCGCGAATGTACCACGTACGTGTTTTCAGCGTTGTGCAGTTTGCAGTTAACCAGCATTCGTGACGAATTGTGTAGCGAAAGTGATTGAACAACAGTCTATTGTAAGCTGTAGTAAATAACAAGTATGTCTTGCAGAACTAAACGAATATTGCAATTATGCAAAACAGTGGGAGGGAAAGGTAAGAATTGTATTATAAATTTGTTAGGTTAGAAATCTATTAGCTGAAAAAGGCGGCATGGTTTTTCCACAGTTTTATTAGACACGGTACAACTGTGTTGTTTGTACCTTATTAGAATCAGATAATATCTATATTTTTCGTTTTACGTTGAAATACACTTGTGTTGATTTCAAATTTTACTTTTAGTCGATTCGTATACTGGGGGAAATGCAGACCTTGGACACAGCTCAGCTGTTTTCAAAACGACTGAGTCGGGTATTAGATAATTAAAGTAACATTATGTTTTTAGTTATTATTAATTTTATGGCATCAAAGGTAAAAGATATTCATTGTTAACTATTTGAGAGCCAAATGATACTATTTTAAGCACACTTAGCGATTTCGATATTCAGCTTCTTCGTCCGATAATTATGAACCTGAAAGTGAATCTGATACGTCGAGTGATGATACCGGCCACGTTGAGAATTCACAGAACAATTTACAAACAGCTGCAGGTAAAAATTATTACAAAATTTTAGTTTTTGTAAATTGTAAAATTTCCTAAAAAAAGGACCAGGAATGAGGGTGGATGGAAAAAAAATTTTAGGAAGCAGAAAAGATTAAAGGGTGAAGCGTATATAGGTTTTAAAATTATTGAAAAACCGTCTGGTCCTTTATTGCCGCCTCCGTGTGTTAGAAAACCGAAACATAAATGCATTAAACTAGTTTCTGAAAACGACCGACGACAAATTTATACAAAATTCCGCAATTTAAGCTCAGTTGATGATCAGAGACCGTTTGTGCAAAATCACGTAGATCAAAAATTAAAGAAACGGACCATAAGAAACATTCAGAATTCCAGAAAAACTTATACCTGTTATTACTCTCTTACAGTAAATGGTCAGAAAATGAACGTCTGTCGCGAATTTTTTATGGCTACTTTAAATGTGACAGATGCTTTCATGAGAACTGCAGTAAAAAAACACTTCCACAGGAATGTTGGAAAAAGGCAAATTAGATCATCACAATGAACAACTAATACGTGATCAAATTAACTCATTTCCGGCTTTAGGATCTCATTACAGCAGGAGCTCTACTAACAAGAAGTACTTAGATCCTTGTTTAAACATTTCTATTATGCACAGGCTGTATAAAGAAATGTGCATTTCATTAGAAAAATACCGACAAGTGTTTAATGAATACAATTTGGGATTTTTCATACCAAAGAAAGACCAGTGTAAAAAATGTTTGGCGCAAAAAAGCATGTCGGATGATGTACGGAGTATCCAGGAAGAAAGTCATAAAGACCATTTCGAAAGAAAAACTTTAGCCAGAAAAGCTCGAGACGAAGACAAGAATGTTGCCAAAGAAAACTCAAAAACATTAGCATTTAATTTTGATCTCCAAGCAGTACTTACAACTCTTAAAGGCCAAGCAGCTCAAATATTTTATTTGCGTAAGTTGGCTGTTTATAATCTCATGGTTTATAAGTTGAGGAACCAGGATGTAGTGTGCTATCTCTGGGATGAAACTCAGGGAAAAAGAGGCTCTAACGAAATTGGATCTTGTATTTACAATTACGTTTTATATCGTCAAGAAGTTACAGCAATTCGAATGATGTCTGGTAGGTGTGGTGGTAAGCAAAAAAATTCAAATTTTGCAGCAATGTGCCTGCAATTGATTAATTCTCATCCGTCTCTTGAAACAATTGGTCATAAGTTCTTTGAAACTGGACATACAGAAATGGAGTGTGATTCCATACACTCTAAGATAGAGAAAAAAGCCAAGTATGTGCCGGTGTATACTCAAGAAGGTTGGGCGCAAGTGATTAGAGATTCTCGCATAAAACCAAAACCTTTTGTCATTAAAAACATTCTTTTTGACGACTTCTTTAACTTTAAAACCTTTGCCGTTGATGCTTTCCGTATTACAGGAATTCCATGGCGGAAAGTTTGTTGGCTTCACTACACTAAGGAACAACCTTCGAAAATATTGTATAAGTTAACTTTTACTGCATTAGAGTTCACTAAAATACAGTGTAGCAAACTAATTAAACGGCGTCCTAAGACTATCGAGTTAAAAAAGGCATACAATTCAGAATTGGCTATTTCCGAGTTGAAATGGAAAAATCTGAAGTAAATGTGTGAGGACCTTACTATACCAAGGCCTACTATAAATTTTATAGAAGTTTAACAACAAGCAAGGCTATCCGCGATAGTATTCCAGAACCTGATATTGAGGAAGAAAGTGAATTTGAAGACGATGCTGTTTTAAGTTATGTTTGATAATATTAGTTATTTTTCATTGACGTTTACTTCTTGTACTTGATTTTTTTGTTTATGGAGCTCCTAAATAAATATTAAAATATAATTATTACCATAGTTAAGAATATTCAAGACCAAAATATCGAACGTGCTATTTTTTAGCTATAAAGTGACACATTCCAAAATATTACAGTGACATGTCAAATTGTATCACTCCTGTATGTAATATTGAAAAAACCGGTTTGATAAACTTAAATGACTATTTTTAGCAACACAGCAAATACTTCAACTCTATTTTTCTCAAAACTATCATTTTACACATTCGTGGTTTTGGCAGTGGACCGACGTGTATATATATATATATATATATATATATATATATATATATATATATATATATATATATATATATTCCGTAGTCCCCGTACCCGGTGTAATGTCCTATTCAATCGGATTGATTTGTTTTAATTAACCCTGAGTAACTGAAATGTCCGTTTTTATTCAGGACTGTAAACGCGTGTAAAAATTGGGCAGTTTGATTTACTAAATGCTTCGTTAGGCATTTGCCACAGAATATTTTAATTATACTTTATTACTAAATTCCTAATTGTTTATAAACGGTCGATTAGGTGTTAATAAATGCACATATATGTACCGAAGTATTATTAATGTCCAATAATTCATAAACCTTTTTCAAGTCAATGATTATTGTGTGTTACAAATCTGTTTAAACAGCTCTGGAATTGATGGGAAAAGTTTTATAACAATTTTCAACCTACGTTAATTCCTTTTACTGGTAAACCTTTAAATATTGTATCCCCAAAATGGGTTTTTGCAGTAAACTAATATATACTACGACCAGGCTGTTTACGAAACAAGAACTGGCATAGATATTTATCCCGCTAAAGCCAAAACAATCTATCGCATTAAAATACAGTAGCCACTTCGCTGGTATTCATTATCGTCTCAATAGAAGTGTTACTAAAATATTATTTCTCATTGAAATACAATACTTCCAACTTATAAATATTTACACAACATTTAAACATGGCTTTAAATAATACTCAACGCTTTACTAAGCTCTCCGGCGGCGTAGCATTTACACCAATTTACATTATGTACAAACAAAAAAATTTTCTCGTTCAAATTCACGTTCATACTTTATCAAAAATACGTCCTACGCACAACACAAAACTGCACACCTATATCAAAGTCGTCATGACAAACTTAAAATAGAAAATCTATACATACACCCATTCTGGCTTGGACAATAACTGCTAGACTAATAAAGGAAATAAAAAGATTTCATGGTGAGTGTACATAGTCAACCAGGGCTAAGTTTTAAAATTATTTAAAAATATACAGGGCGTGTCGTAACTCTGTAACAAAACAAGAGTCATTTTTTAAATAACACACCCTGCATAATACTGCACTTTTAGAATCTACTTGACGTCTGCTGTACAGTAATTACCGTGTGTCCCGATTTCCTTGTAATAGTTGTTTTTTTTCAGATGTTCCAAAATTTAGTATAGTGTTTTGTTTTCGACTTATAGCCAAACGTCAATATTTCTACACTTTTTTCAAGGTCTTACACCTTGCTTAATACTGTTATACTGATATATTTCGTCAACGGTACTTATATATTGCGAAGTGCCGAATTTAAAGGAATACTTAGAATTTTTCTAGGGATGCAGTTTTTGAGTAATAATATAAACTTGCATTTTTTGAAATGGGAATCATGTTGGCTTGGTAACCATCACCGACAGTTCTTTCTAAGCTTTTCAAAAATTTAAATATAGACAGTCCAATTTTTTTTTCTACAAGACGGTGCTCCACCCCATAATGCTTCAGCAGTGAGGAATTACTTAGAAAACCGTTTCCCAAATCGTTGGATAGCAACATTCGTTTCGGTGTTATGGCCGCCACGATCTCCAGATCTACCAATACTGGATTTTCTCCTATGGGGTTTTCTGAAAAGCATAATTTACCAAACCGAAAAAAAATTTTGTTAAAAGTAATTCAGACTTAGCTAGTTATAATTTATTATACTAACAATGAACTACTCTAAAGTAGAAATGATAT
Organism: Vesta saturnalis; assembly: GCA_036346205.1. Lineage (NCBI taxonomy): Eukaryota > Metazoa > Arthropoda > Insecta > Coleoptera > Lampyridae > Vesta > Vesta saturnalis. The sequence continues at coordinate 821,994 of JARFJB010002198.1, read as the reverse complement.
GCATTTGTAATAAAAACTGTTTTTCAGCAAGTAAAGTGTGCGCACAAAAATATCCACAAAGAAGATTTCTTAGAGTTGATTGTTTTCAAAAACTTAAGGAGAGGTTTAACTCTACTAGGTCAGTATGTTATCCAAAGCATAAAAGATCGGCTTCCGCATTAACCGAAAATAATAAAACGACAGTATTGTTAATCCAAATGTAAGTACAAGACAATTAAATAATTTAGTTGATATTTCTGTTCCATTATTATTCGGATGAAAATCCAAAAGAATTCAGAAATGCATCGCAGCAATGCTCTTTAAATGTTTGGGGGAGGTATAATTGATCATTACGTTATTGGCTCGCTCTTCTTAGACGGTGTACTAACTGGGGCATCTGCTTCAGAATATTCCTCAAAATATTTTAAATACTATGTGGCTGTAATTGTTCATTTTACAGCACCTGTTTGCCAATGGCAAAATTGACACATTGTGATTTTTTTATGTGGGGATACGTTAAATAAAAAGTTTATTCTGAACCTGTTACAACGAGGAATGACATGAATAGAAGAATTACAGATGATTTCACGTCTATAACCCCAGCAATGTTAACTGCTACAAGAAATTCTGTGAAATTTCGTGCTCGAAAATGTATTGAGGTCAGTGGAAGGGATTTTGAACATTTGTTAAAATAAAATTGTTTTAATTACTAATTTCAAATTTTATTTTGTTTAATGAAACTTATGTTCATGAACTATACCTAGATGTAATGCACCGTTAGAAAGTTCTTCTAATGGGATTCTAAAATATGAAATAATATACAAGGTGTTTCATTTGAGCAAAATTTAATTAATTTTTAACACCACAATTTCGTACATACCTTAGGTACATAAAGGACAGAAATTTTGAGTCTAGGTTTATAATTGTAAGTTTGAGGATTCTATTTCTCTGTCTACGATTTTTCCGCAAAATTATTTAAGTCGTCAGTAGCTTGCAAAATGGCATTAAAAGCCTACATATATTAAAATCTAATTTTAGAGTTTTACTAAACGAATATTAAGCCTTCTTATGGATCTAGACTTTATCCTTTGTAGTTTACACATTTGACGTTATTTTTGCCGTCCAGTGCTGTCTCTATAATTAAATCTTGTAAACACGTTACAGCGTTGGTGTAATGTTTCCTTTTACATTTTGTGAACGGAATATATTTATTGATTTTAAACACCACGTGCGTAAGAATCACATTAACAACAACAAGCTTCACTATAATTTATTCCTTTAATTTGTAACATTTTGGTTCAAACTTTGTAAAATAACACCAGAATTTAGTGTTAGTTAAATATCGATGGTCTCACATCAATAACACCTAAGTCAAAAATGGAAGTTTTTGGGAAATCAAATTAAATTGTTTTACTTTAATTTGCGTGGGCTCCGGTAATGTTTTATTTGATAACCGAGATCTGAAGTCCATCAGAAACACTATTTAAAATGTAATTTTAAAGAAATTTTATTTCTTTATTTTTAAAAAGACTTACGTGTTATTGAAACGAAAAAAAATTGACTTACGCGGTATTGTATGAACATTTCATTTACTTAGGATTAAATTTCTATACTATAACTATAAGACAAGTAAACAAAACTATCTTCAATGAAAATAGAACATAAAAAATAATATTAAAAGCTAAAGTAATGTAAAAACTAGCTTGTCCTCCGCAAAATTTTGCATTTAAAATTAAATTTAATGATGATAATAAAACATAATACATTAAATACAAACGTATATATGTAAATGGACAACAATATTAGCGTCGGCTGAGAAATTACCTTCATATAAAAAAAATCATCGAAATCCGTCAAGCGGTTGTCTCGCAATTTGCGTGAACTAAACGACCCGATTATTTTAATGTATAAGATAATAATATTATTCGTGAGGTAATTTGTCATAAAATGGCCACAATCTTGGGGAATAATAGATTTTAACTGCTGAAGATGGTTAAATTTCGTTTTTTTTTAATTTTTTTTATTATTACTTATGGAGTGGCTGTTTTGTGCATACCCTTACTAATTCTTTGAGGTAAGATGTTCTACTCTTCGCTAATCCTTGCGTAATCGCTGGGGCAAGAGAATCTTATTTTCAAGTTATATTTCAATGATGGCGTGCAAGCTGTCACACTCCATTTGGGTATGTCCCTTAACTGGAAATATTTTTTCGATGGTAGTGTTTATTTCCGCAGATAAGTGCAAAAGAGCGTTCGAAAGAATACTGCTCCTGTTCTGGTAGGTGCAGCCATCCGAATAGATTATAATAGGTTTTCCGCCACACAGGTACCATTTGATGTAATCCACAACAAAGGACAAGAATGTGGAGGCTTGGAGATCAGCATTGGCCTCGTCAAACCAATAACAAGTACATTATAGACAGTAAAATTGTGGACAAAAGGTTTGGTTGTAAAGTATACAGCACTTGCCATTAATGCCGGACACACTTTTAATGCCTGAAGATCCATAGTGATAACATGTTGAGTGCCCTTGCTCTTTCTCATTTTTGTTTTCTCTCTTGCCCTCTCCATTTGTTTCTGATGTTTACTTCATTCTTCTTCTGGCAAATTTCTTTCTTCATATTGACAGTAAAAGTCACACCAGTCTTTTTTGGGTTGGTAAAGCCCGATTTTTAATGTCTCCATCATTTTTGTAAGGGAATCTTGACACATTACTACTTCATTCTTTTTCTTACAACTTCGGTTATGTTTGAAAACGATTGCTCTTGATACATTTTATCTGTATCTTTGCGACAGTAGTGTGGTGGTAACCATTGTAACGTGCTAACCATACTTCTGCAGAAATATCTCATGGTGTGAAAACTTACTAAATAATCATGCATATTGTGGATGCTGAAACACCTTAATATACTACACACTGTATTAGAATTTCCTTTTATTAAAATAATGTCCTTATAGTCTGTTATATAAAGCAATGTAAATCAAAAGAATTGAATTTCTTTGAACGAAAATACATATTTACGCCACCTATGGGCAAATGGCCGAATCCCCAAATGTTTGAATCTACTTAACAACAGATAACTGTGTTAGTTTATTGAACCCCGTTAGAGGGCGATGTCAGGACATTCAAAGACAATAGCTCTACGTATTAAAGATATCAATCGATAACAAAGAAATCAATCCTAACAATTTTTGATTTTGAAAAAGTACTACATTTCTCGTGCCCTTCTTTGAGGTCGCCATTTTACGACGTTACGCAAAATTTCTTTTCAACGTAAAAGGTGTAAGCTGTTATGCAGGTCTTCTTTACTTGCTATTAATTCATAAATTTCTTTGTTAGCGACTAAAAGCGTATAACCATAAACAAATCACGGATCCTCCGATGGACTAACGAAAGGCATTTCGTACCACTTCAGTGTGCCCGCGTAAAATCTTAAGGGACAATTGATGTTAATTTCACCTTATATAATACTTACGTACCTTTTCTTTTAGCATTTAACAATTTTCTTTTCTGTATTTCTGCAATCGTTACTACTTATCCGCTATACAAGTTGTACTGCTACCGTGCCTGTTAGATATTGGTAACCAGGAACTTAACTTTACTTTACTTAAATTTTCATCCTTTCAAAGGAGATCCTACGAATGCCTTCGTGCCGATTTGGTTCGTCTGCACTAACTTTAATACGATACCAACGACAGGGTAACACTTCCTACGCTACCAAAGGTCAGTACATTTATAATTTTGCGCATTTGTGTCATTTGTGCTGAAAACCACAAATGATCTTGCATTATAACGCCTGTGGAGTCAATGTAGTTGACAAATTGTGCGCTACCTATAATGTATCAAGAAATGTACGAAGATGGCCAATCGTGATTTTCTTTGCACTACTAAATATAGCAGGTATTAATAACAATCCCGATTTAAATACCAGCAGAAGGCGAGGTTTTTGAAAGCTCTATGCTACGAGCTGTGTTTGGAACAAGTCTAAAGAAGGAGTATTCAAACACGGGGAATGCCTATTCAACCACAAAACGAACTGCGTAAGTTCCAGCCTACCTTACAACATTAGGATATGCCTGCACCTGCATGCCATGCATGAAGAGGTGTTGTGTCGTCAAATAAAAAAAGTTCACTATTCAAAATATAGAGGTCTGAAATGTAATGTTGAAGTATTTTGTTTGGAGCATGCCAAGATGATGTGTGAAAAATGTTATGATTCAGCTTGTATAGTGCCTCAACCTAGCTCATGAATAACTTTTCATTATTTTTATTTTTTGATTTTTATGGTTATGTGGACTGTTTTATAAAGTTAAAGTGAATTTTGAGTTATGTTTTTGAGAAAAGTTTTTTTTGGAACAATTTGATGATTTCTTCAAATTTGTAAATGAAAACTGCAAAGAAATATTAAAGCACAAATAAACGTAAATATAAGTGAAAAGTTAAGTTTGAAACGTTTTTCTTTGCCTATCAGATGAATTGCGCCCGATCGTGTTAAGATTTGCAATGCGCCCGATGCAACATTATATAAGTTTTGGTTATGAAAACGCTTTGCTAGCGTAGGTATGTGTTCTTCCAGCTTCAACGCAACGAAAGACCTTCCATTTCCGAAACGTATACTTTTAAAATAATTAATTGTAGTTATTATATTATATTATTTATATTGGTACGTAAAAAGAAACCAAGATTTAACTTCATTTACTTCCGTTTGGTTGACTGTATCTACCCTTATTTTAAATATTTTAAGAATTACATTTTTGCGTTACGCTACAACTGTCTTTCTAATTCTCTCTTCCCCTTTCTTCTCTCCTTTCCTTTAATTCACTATTCACCACTTTAGACATCGTTATCCAGAAGTCGGGGTAACGGTGAATTCTGATTTTGGTGAGCGACTTCTGGTGCCTACTATTTACACCTGAATTTTCTTGACCCCCGCAACCATTCTGAGCTAGACGGTTTCCATGTTATTTGTAGGGGAGTAGAGAACCGTTTTGTTTTTCCTCTGAATCCCACATGAACACGTGACACCTCGTTCGGTTTTTTCCTTTTCGTCACTTATTCCATGTCCACTCAGTTACGAACTTGCCATTCTTTCCAAACGTGGAAAGAAACATTTTTTACGCACAGGAATAATAACACTGTCTACTTTTAATTAATAAGTTCCCATTCTACGAAACTTGTCATCTTCAGGCAAAATTTTGTAAAAATGCCTTCACGTTTTCTAGCATCTACATCCAAGCATTTTCTTTTTTGTCACTTCCTACAAAAGTTGAAGGCGCATGGTTCTCCAAGCTTTTGTTCCTCTCTACGTGTATCATGGAAAGTAAATGATTGATTAGCTGGTCTTCTGTTATACTGTACATTTTGATCATTATCTTCGGAAGAATCAGAATTATCTGATTCAGAGTTGTCGTCTTCACCTGCGTTGAAGTTCATAGTCATTTTCGCTTTCGCTGTCGGCAGTAATATATTCTTGTCGATTTTCATTATTCCTTCGATTATTTTCTGGCTCGACCGCTAAAACCTCCAAGGTTTCTAAAGACATGTCATTTGTACAATTATTATTTTCTTCAAAGTTAATTGAATGGACTTCGAAGCTTTCATGAGGTTGTACAGTAATCGCCTGTAGACTGTAAGTTCTGCTCTAAAGTAAAAGAAGCCACTACAGTTCCACAATTTAAATCCGAATCCAGTATATTTAGAAAACTATCATTGAATATCGAAATTTAAACTATTTTCTTTGTCGTCTATCTGCGTATTAAGTATTTTGTCTTTTCTCTTGGCTGATTTTGAATATTCTGGCACACTTCAAGAATTCTCTTAGATCTTGAAGTCATTTTGATCCCTTGAAATAAAAAACAATACCACGTAAATCATTTAATTTCAATAACACCTATGTCAAGTTTAAAATAAAATGGCATTAAGTTACTACAATAAGGCAATATTGTTTCAAGATTTTATACAAAAATGCGATAATTTAATCTGCTTACTTTGGTTTCCGCAGGGTAAAACACAATTGTTAATTAAACGACTGTGTAAATCTTTCTTAACGCTCTCTGAATACTATATGATGCAAAGGTGATTTACGAGGTATTGGAGGCCATTTTTCGAATTTTGATTTATGTGCTATTCGTTTGGCGAAAATATGATACTTTGGACTTACGAGGTATTAAGACCATCGATATAGCGATGGATTATGGAAGTGATACATATGGAACAATAGTATTTATATCTGCAAAATTGCTTAATTGAATGTTTATTAACTAGTGACTAACAGATGAAGATCAATTTTCTCCTATAATTATAAATAATAATTATGTTACAATTAACAACCAAAATTACATTACATAATGAACCAATTTTACTTAATATTGTTTAAAGGAGTATTTTGTAACATTATAAAGCTGTTTTATTTTCAATTCAGCAAATAAAATAAATCACAAACTTTAAATAGATAAAAGTTCTAAACCATAAATATATCTTTTAACAAATATGTCCGCTTTATTCGTCTCCAAATTTCACAAAACGTTTGAAAAGGACATAATGTAATCGCAATTGGTACTAAAATAAAAGCAATTTATTAAAACGACACGATATAAATTTTAATTTAAAATTAAATAATTTTTTTCACATTCCACTTATCCTTGGAAACACGATGTTCATAAATCAAGAAATCAAGTAAATGCGTGTCTCCAACGATACCACAAGGGTACGGTAAAATTTAAATTAGAAAAGTTAGTACACGACATCTCCTACGTTGACAGTTTAACACCCAGTTACACAATTTATGCAGAACAAGAAAAAAAGGAAGGCGTGTAAAAAAAGTAAATTAATTTAAACAATTCAGAACTCTAATACAATCGTTAGCATTAGTGTACAAATAAAAATTTACTTACGTATATCCACAGAAGTAGCTAGAAGTGCAGGTGGTATCCACAATAATGCAATTAAGCGCCAGTACTCTGCCAACATGGCGAGTCTGTAATAAAAAAAGACGTTAAAGTTGCAACAGACTTCTGAAATGTACAATATTTTCGGTAAGAAAAACAATAAAATAGAAGACTACAATATTGTGCTAGCACAAATGTTAAATTCATTACATAAATTTAACAAAGCCAAGGGCTAACCTCAAATGTAATTCCAGAATCTAAATTAATAACAAGTATTCTAGGAGTTCAGTTTTAAAATAGGACTAGGACTTTATTAATTTAACTAACTAAAGTCCTGCTTCTACTCTAATTTCAATTTTACTATCTGGAAAGGTTGTATATTTAAAGAAATCCCAATTCAGTTAAACCTTATTTCTATTTTCGGTTAACTTTACTATTTTCCTGAATTACATTACGAACCACCCTTCCTTTTCAATTTACATAGAAGTAAAGAACACATTGTTCTTTGAGTATTAACGTACAAATTGTTTGATCAGAAATAATGAGATTTATTAGTGAATAGCGCTCATAAAAGTTACTTCACGATATAAACAGAAATTTAAATTATTGCTTTTCACGAAAAGCAATTAAAGAGCTTTATTTATAAAGCAACTTTGTACATTAGTTTTAATCTTCTATGGAAAACTGCAGTTGTTTTAGATCCGCTTGAACCAATCTGGAATATACAGAGTGTATTCACTACAGCGCACAACGTTTATATTACAAAAATTTCCAACTTGAGCTTTTGGATATATAGAAGCTATTGATTTTCTTTTATTTTTAATATTCACATTTCCTTTGGAGAATCGATTTGAAACTAGCTCGAGTGTGGACGAGATTTGATTGTTCCTAAATAATCCAGCACATAGACTACCTGAGTGAGTATTGAGATCCATTAATTAACACAACATTACATTGTAAGTGTATAGATACGACACTCGCTGCAATTAGCGGATTGCAGCGCGGCCAACTGATAACCCGCAGCAACCTCTGCCGATAATCATAAAAATTCGTATATCATAGACAAATGAACGAATACCATTGTATAAATATGAGTAAAGCCGGTAAATTTAGTATAAAACCACTTAAGATCATTTACAAAGACAACAAAGCAATCACTAACTCACATGAAATGGATTATGAAACAATCACAAACATACTACCTTCTCCTGAAGAAACGGATTACAACAAGCGTTACCTCTTTAATAAAGACTCGTTATTAGCTCAAAATAAATATTATGCTCTACTAACTAAGAAACCGAGTACATCGCAAACACAGGTAACAAGCGACGAAATGGTGCTTCACTACTTCAAAAAATTGCTCACACTCTCAACTCAAGTGCTCCCAATAATAGTACTCCCACCCCACCAGCTGACAACACCTTGTCACCCTGCGGGTAAATTTTAAGGATCACACGGTAGTTAAGTTGTTTCGTTCTATTTTTTTTAATTTTGAATTTAAAAGGGTTTACATTTTTCCGAGCTTTTATTTGATCACGTTTCTCTTTGATTTTGAGGCATTTATAAATGGAACTGTTATTTGTAAAATTACGTTTCACTCACAGGTGACACGGGCATTACTATTAGATTAATGTTAGAGTAGTTTTGTGTACATAAATGTTCTCGATAGATTTCTTCGCTAAAACTTCGTAGTTGAAATTGTAAGTGTATAAATTATCCAAGGTGAAACTAAAAAGTATTTAGTGCCTGATAATGTTCACGTGTAATTTCGTTGAATGTGGTGTTATAGTTATTTCTGAATGTAGTATAGCACATCACTTTTGCTAAGTTTTGTCATTGTAGAATGGTAGGAACTTATTTGAGCTACAATAAGTACAAAAGAAAATAATTTAGCGATATAATTTTGGTCGGTTGCTGGAAAGCTGACGTTGCAGTTGCAGCATGATGTAATTTCCTTCTCGATATTTCTTACAATTGGCTGTTGAAGATTTAAGTAACATAGTGGGACATATTAAAGAATGTGGCGAATTCTGAGTAAGGGAGTAGTTAGTCTAGACAAGGATGCTGAGATATCCTCAGGTTTTGTTTGTTTGCGGTCAACGCAATATCCGCAAAAGGGTAGTTAAGTAGGGGTTGGAAGGAGTTACGCATGCTGGGGTATGCCGAACTACCGTTGGAGGATGCTGCGCTCTCACTGATTAAGATAATGTACTAGTTCATCACATCCCTAAGTTATTTTTTGTGTTGTGTATCCTTTGTCATGATTACATTTTTGGACATATAAGTGGTTTTCGTGTTCTTCGGAGTGCTTAGTCATCTTCTATGAGCCTGCGGTTTCACAATTTGGATTTTTATTGCGGATTAAGGTAACGAGTTCCTGGATTATATGATAACTCTTGCGTATACTGCCGACTTCAAATAATACAAACTGCTGTAAATAAAAAGTTTTTCGTTCTTTTGAGATTTTAAATTAGTAAGTGTTAGTTAGAACTTGTACAAAGTAGAGTAAAATATTCGAAATTTAGTATTAGTGCAATTACAACCAATTGTAATATAAACCAAATATATTGAGAGGATAAATATGCACGAGTTAAGTCATACTGGAAGAACCTAGTGCAGTATCAACCCCGATCACATTTCCGCCGCCGAGGTCATCTCTAGGTACCAAAGGTGTGTGTATAACAAATATAAGGTAAACTCTTTTGTGCATTTTCTTTGATGTGGTAGACAAATTTTAATAAAGTCTAGTGTCTTTTTATATACATGCCGACGTTTGAATACGCTGACTTTTTACATTCACGCTTGATTTTTGTATCGATTTACTTTTAATGCATGCGGATTCATTCGTTTTATGATTTTTAATTCATTTTAGTGTTTTTTTAATTATGATCCTGAAGATTTGTATCAAAATTAAATGTGGTTATGCGTTACAAGAGAGCGCAGTTTATTGGTTATAATCATTGTTATTTTGGTTTTATTCCAAATTTACATAAATTTTAGTAAAGCCCATACTGACGCTAGCTAGTTTCACTGCCTTTTAAGTAAACTAGATTTTACTTATTCAAAGGATTTGATTTATGTAACAATTATGTGTCGTTTTCTTATTATTATTCAGTATGTGTACATGTTTAGGTTAACATACTTATCGTGTTTTTAAGTGTAAACCCATCTGTTATACAGCATCATATTACGCGTTTTTGGAGTAACGTAATTATGAAGTAAGTCGGTCGTTGACCGAACAGCTAATATTTTGCATACGAGGGTATTGTGAAAAATATTTCGGAGTTGCTTCTTGATAGGAATCGACCTATCGATAGTAGACGTTACTGACGTTGCCGATCAAGTAAGCGATCTTGATTATTTGTTATGGCAGAGCTGTATGTTTCGACGAATTTAGGCATTACATCCCGATTTAGACGTTTGATAAATTTTAGGATTTCATTGATTTTTTATCGCGTCTGTTTAGTTTTGTGCTGACGTATTTTTTTCGATTTAAATTGTTTAATTACCGTATTCACCTGTCATTTTTGGGTTAGTTGAGCTAATCATCTTTGACGTAGGTTTATCGAAATGTTTAGTAAGTTTTATTTTCGCAATTTTGCAGCTTTCACATTTTTTCATTGGGTGACTTTCGCGTCAAGATTTTTGGAATAGAATTTTTAGTAGTAGAGCAGCTTATTTTTGAGTGAACGTTTTGGTTTCCTGTTAGACCAATCTAAGATCTGTTTATGACGTTTTCTCGCTGTAAATGTATTTAACAGGTGGCGCCTTTTTGACATTTTTACCCGATTTTGACGATTTAAATTCGAACGCGAATGGGCTGAAGCAACAACGATCAACTTTAATAGATTTCCTGATACGCAATGTCATTGACACAGCATGCGTAACAGACACGCACCTCATCCAAAACGAGAAAGTTTCTCTTCCGGGGTATCACATATTTAGGAAAGACAGGCCTAATGCTATAGGATGGGGTGGTTCAGTAATAATTGTAAAACGCAATTTAACCGTTATCCCAATCTAATTAACAAATATTCATCAGCTGAGTTACAAACAACCAAAATAAACTACAACAGGTATTTGATAACCAATCTTCTATAATGTTAATTGGAGACCTGAACTGTAAACATCAAAACTGGGGCTGCAGAAATCCCAACCCAAATGGCGTGAAACTCGTGAACATAACCTCACACCTAGGACTGCAGGATTATGTTCCACCGGACTATACTTATTACGCGTACAGACGAAACCAAATGCCTGATATATTAGATCTTTTTCTGCATAAAAACTTAAAATCTCCAATTAACCAGATGGTACTCACAGAGTTAGACTCAAACTATTTACCTGTTGTATTCACCTTACATAGCTCACCATATCACTACCCTTAGTTACTAAGACTAATTAACGGACCAGTAGACTGGGATAAATTCAGAACAAAAATCGGAATAGACTAGTATGTCCTACTAAGCTTGCATCACCTGAAGATATTGACAATGCAATAGTACTATTTAACACTACAGCTGCTCAAGCCAATGAAAACGCATCCAAGAAAGTAGATCCATATCATGTCCCAAATGACCCGTAGACTATGGAAAAACACACATAATCCCATAGTTAGAGACAACTTAAACACATTAATTGGAATTGTAAAATGTGGACTAGACCAACATAGAATTACAATCTACAAAAACATTTGTAATTTGTTTATCCGTAAGACCCCAATATGTTCAAAGCCACCAGAAAAATACTCAGCCAACCGACACTAATCTCTTCGCTTCGTACAAATGGCTAAACCCTTTCACAGGATGGAGAAGAGTGAGACTTTTGCAGAACAACTTCAAAACACATTTACTACACCAGTCGACCAAGACAATTTTGATAATTACGAACAAATAAATGGGGACAGAACCTGTCACTCCATCTGAAGTGACGCAAAATATTAAGAAACTGAAAAACCAGAAATCGCCAGGTAAGGATATGATTCCAAACCTGCTACTCAAAAACTTACCAATTAAAGTAATTTGCTATCTAACGGTTATCTTTAATGTCAGTTTAATAATTGGGTATTTCCCGGTCGCTTGGAGACAACCAATCATAATAATGATTCGGAATCTAGGAAAAAAACCTCATAACCCGATAAATTATCGACCTATATGCCTATTTCCAAACCACTTGAGATATCCATACTATCGCGGTTAAAAACATTGTTGAATGACAACAATATACTTCCGAAACGCCAATTTGGGTTTAAAGCCTCACACTCAACCTCACATCAATTCCTTAGACTCATAGAGAAAGTAGAAGGTTTCGAAACTAAGAGGCACACACACATTTCCTTCATAGGCGTAGCACAAGCATTTGATAGATCGCCAAATCCACCGAATGTAATAATAAATAAATGACAGAGCCGTAACATATCTGGGGATAGACCTAGACAGAAAGCTAACGTGAGCCTCCACATAAATAAAAAGTTAACTGAAGCATACGCCAGGCTGGCAATGCTATATCCAATTATGAACAGGAAATCCACCCTTAAAATAGAGTGTGGGACCCTACTCTATAAGTCTGTAATACGACCTGTCATCATTTATGTATGTAATGTTAGTATTCCAACCATACAACAATATATAAAGAAAGCTAAATCATTTTACGATAAACTTAATTAGTACGAGAATGCGATCTACTACAATATCGGTCAACGATCTATGCACACCAGACTTAAACGTAAGTAGACCTATTAATAAGTGATGGTGATAGTGAATAACCATTTGTGGAACTACCAATGGTAAACTGAATAATCCATGTACTGTAATACACTTAAGCAAACATGTAAATACACTTAGGCAAACATGTAATATACATAATAAACTAATATAGATAGTGCGTAGTGAAGTAATAGTTAAAATAGTTAAAAAATCAAGTTATTCATGAGAATGACGCGGTACCCTTTTCGGAAGTAAAAAACGAAAGCCACATCTCTCTACCGGTATCCGTCTTCGAGATATTGAAAGTTTTCGGAGACACTGAAAACGTAATTTTTTCTACAAAATGTAAAATAACTCAGAAGCAATGCGACGTAGACCCATAATATAGTTATTAGAGTGACCTTTAAATTCAACGAGGAATTCAAAGATGTAATAATATATAGGTTGTTCTATTTAAAATAACGAAGTTGGCATGAGTTTTCGGTATAACCGGAAGTCCGCCATTTCTGGAAATAATTTTAAAACGTGTAGTTTATGACTGTGACAACTTTTATATAAGCCATTTTTTCGTATTTGTAATAGGAAGGGAGTTATGGAGCAATCCCGCTTAAGTGGGCCAGCCTGTATATATATATATATATATATATATATATATATATATATATATATATATATATATATAGGGCGAGTCAAAATGAGGTGTAAAGTATGAGGACATGAAAACTTTTAACACATACTGAAAATACTTATCCTTTGGGTTTTTAAATGGTGTATTTCTCTATTTATATTTTATATAAACAAAACGTTTCGATAGTAACTGCAGTTATCATCAGTAAATGGTAACATTTTTAAAAGCTAAGAAGTATGAAAAATATTAAAACGTAACTCTGCCTATTATTGATATAACTGTTTGATAAACGTATAGATCCAACTATGGAATCCAATTTTAGTAAAGTGTAGCTAGATTTTTAATAAACTAAATTTTACTAAACTACCTTGACGATGAAAAACCAGAACACACTCTAACGGACAAAGGGTAACAGTGAAATATGTCATAATCCATGAACAAATTTAACAAAATTTAATTAAATTATGATGTAAGTGTAAAGTTGTAAAAAACTTCAATATGAAATTGATAAAAGCATTCACGAATAGAAACTTCACATACCAATGAAGGATCTAGTCAAACCTAACAGTGCAATATGTTTTGCTTAATGATTGTAATTGTTACTGTACAGTTAAAACACAGTGTAGTACGTTTAATATGAGTTTTAATGTTAACTAAATATGTTAAAATATTTTATTTTGGTGGTAACTTAACCTATCTAATTGGTAAATAATTTAATGCAAGGTCCAGGAGAAACGCATCAAAAAGTCCTAGACCTAACTAAAATTAAGATGTACCATTGTGCATTTTTTTAACTACAAGATGGCAGAAGCCTATTTAAACGGAAATTTCCTTCTTACCTATTGACGTTAATAGGATATTTATATATCTCAAGAGCTTCACGTTGTACACGAATGAGTTTGTCTTGACAATAGTTCCATATTATCAAATTGAATGTCATGGATTAAATTATTTAAAGTATCTTCCACCGTCGCATATTTCTCTAGTTGAGCTAAGCTACAAAATACCGTATGTTCCTTACGTTGTGTATCAAAGCTAAGTTGTTCCGTTCCAATATATACTTTTTCACAAGAACACGAATACATTTCGGAAGATGACAATGGGTTTGAAGAATCTTTAGGTGACTTGAAATGTTCATTAATTTTTCTTATAGGTTTTCTTTGATACTTGAATGACTTGAATTATGAACCTTATTTAATTGTTAATGATTACAGTTTTATTCGATTAAATGAATTTAAACTGTAAACAGAAATATATGTATTATAAGTTTTGTTATGAACGAATAAGTTCAAAGG
>JARFJB010002198.1:630000-802500 GCA_036346205.1 Vesta saturnalis | reverse complement strand
AAGCCCCACATGCTTGGTTGAAAAACGCACCAGTTGAAGATTATTTTACTGTTTCTAATTATTACCCTTTTTTTAGATAACGGGAAGACTATTTTTAAGAAGTGTAAGAAGAACAGCATCAGCATCTTGGACCGAAGCTGCAATGTCAACAGCCATGGAAAAAGTGAAAAGCTGTAATGTGGGGGTAAACGCAGCCAGTAGGGAGTGGTATACCTTCAAGAACTCTGAGGAGACACCTAGCCGCCAACAGCTTTTCAAAATACCTGGGGAGAAATCCAGCTCTAAGCAGAGAACACGAAAGAAGCTTATTCCTACATACACGGGCATTGGGAAAAAGGGGATTCGCACTGAGTAGAAGTGACGTGCAAAGAATGGCTTTTGCTTTCGCCTAAAAGTTAGGCGTAAAGAATTGTTTCTCGGAAACCATGAGTCAGCCGGGAAAGTTTGGTTAGATGGTTTTTAAAAAGAAATCCCAACCTGCCTATTAGCAAATCTGAAGGACTTTTACTAGCACGGGCGCAAGGGATGAATTGAAAGGAAGTCGGTGATTACTTTGATCTCTTGCTTAAATTATTAACTGAAAACGATTTATTAGATCAGTCCTCCCAAACATTTAATATGGACGAATCAGGCATTCAAGTGAACAATAAAGCAGAACGTGGTGTTGCTACGAAAGGAAGTAAAGATGTCTATTTCTCTCACAAGTACAGAAAAGGGCGAAAATACCTTATTAATTGCATGCTGCAATGCCGATGGAACATTTTTTTCCACCAGTCCTAGAAGAAAACCTCGTACATATACAGTGATTTATTTATAAAGTTGTTCCGTGAATACTTCATTCCAAGAAAAGGTACCAGGAAAACTTTATTGATATTGTGTCGACGAATCTTTACTTAAACCGCTGAAAAGCTATTTCACGCAAGAGACAAGAACCTGGATGATTAACCACAAAGACAGAAAGTTAAATAGACACAACGTTTTTGCACTGATATAAAAGGCTTGGTTTAAAACAGCTTCCGTCAGTAATACAGTATCCCGAGTCAAGGCAATTGGTATTTATCCATGTGACCCATCTGATATCCCCGAACATTTTTTTAATACCTCTGATGTTGCATGTGCCGATGTGCAGGTTCAAAATCAAAAAGTGGTTCCGTAAGAAGCTGCCGCTGCCGAAATCCTCCATGATCCTGCAACAAATCCTCAGCTCGAAGTAAAAGGATCTTCATATAAACTTTTGCTCCGGTGCCAAATATTTCTATTAATGCTTCCAAAAGGAAGCAGTCCGCTATGATTCTAACATCTCTAGAGAATAAAGGCAAAAGGCAGATCATATCTGATAAAAAGTCGGTCAAAACATTGCCCAAATGTCCCAGTCCGCCTAGTATATCTGGTGTAAAATCTAAAACCCTCTGTTTGAAAAAGGATAAAAGGAGTAGGAAATCAGCTACTTCGTCTTCAGAAAAAGATTTATTCCTAGCGTATGCGTCTCCAGATGAGGCTTCAGAGAATGATGATACCGTGGAACATAAGACAACAAGAGTTTCTCCCTACTCACTGGTAATACACGTTCTTCACATTTAGACACTTTTCTATCATCAGTTGTAGAGTAACGAACCATCTGATCCACGTATTATCTTGCACGCAAGAAGCCACCATGAATATCTTCAAGAATGGGTTAACACAATTTTCTTCCTATTACGAAAAAGGAAAATGGATTTACATGTAAAAAAATTATTATAGCTGCTGCTAGCGTAATAATCGTCAGTCAGCATTATTGCTTTTTGAAAATCTAAGAAGAAAGCGGAAGTGGTTATTAAAGCTCATGTTGGATAGAAAAGAAAGCAATATCCAGTTACCGCAAAAATTTATTAAACCAGGAAATCGTAAAAGCTATAAAAAATTTCTCAGTGCAGTAAATCATATTTGACAAACTTCTGGAGAGGATCAAAAGAATAATAGCTAAACAATCATTCTTATGCGAGTGCATCTAAACGGAAGACAATTTAATAATAACTATTCGCTATTGTGCAACAGGAGAAAGTGTTAGGAGCGTAATGTGTAAACATAAAATACCAGAAATTTTTATCGGGCGTGTGTGTAATGTGATTTATGAGTAATGGATGAAAGAGTATTTCAAGGTAATTTTTCACATACATTTAAATCATTCTATCATTCTGTTTCCTTTTGGAACCACATGACCACAGCAGAATGGCTAGAATATCTTCAGGAATTTTAAGATATGTGGATCATGCCAAACAGTTGGAGCTATGCATGGAAAACGTATTTCAATTCGAGCTCCTATTAATCAGGGATCTGCATTCTATAATTACAAAGAGCCACATAGTATTGTTTTACTAGCTGTGGTGGATGCCAATTATAACTGAATTTATGTAAATATCAGAATGAATGGCATTAATACTATATTAAATCCCACAAGGAAAAAACATCTAAATACGTTTTAAACCCGTTGTCAGCTTCGGGAAAGTATAAGTTGTCTTGGTCTTATGGAAAAGTATGCGTTGGTACCAGCAAACGTCGCCTTGATACCAGAGATAAAAGACCGAGCGTGCCTTAGATATTTAAATCATGACATGCGACTTGATAACATGGAAATTTTATTAAGACAATGTCTTTTTTATGTTCGTTTACAATGAAAAGGTATGTAAACATCAAAATTACTTCAACAGCAAGAAGAAAATCACAGATTAAGCACGTATTGTCATCTTGTATTTAAAAAAGACAAAACAGTATATCTTAATTTTAATTTTCACTTTTGCTATATCTACGTTTTTCGCTGGGTTCTTCCTATACCACGAAGTAAATGCTTTTCCAATTACAAATGTAATGATTTGGCATACAAGCAAAATACACACACGTACCACACAAAAATTAAAAAACTTTCAACACGTTTCAATAGATAAGTAGTCAACATCAACGGTCGACTGCAGATGATGATAGCTTGGCTAATGAAACGTGTTTGGTGTAGTTGTGTGGTACATAAGTGTATTTTATTTGTTATGAACACTTTTAGCTTCTTTATATTAGTTGTTCATAAAATTTCTTATTTTGATTCAAGCATATTCCACCGTTAGCCTTCGTTCGATAGAAAATATTCTGAAATGTCATTTACAAGTTGGTTTAATTTAATAAAATTCAAAAACAACAAATAAAACAAAAATTTTCAAAGTTGGGCTTCCAATACGTTTACCTAACTAAGAAAGTTCATCTTGGTGTGTTTATACTTCATACATTTCTAAACTGAGAATAACCTTCCAATCCGTAAGGTGAAAATTAAAGGAAATGGTATAATTTCGATAATACTATTTTTTAGGATAATTATGCAATCTCATTTGCAATACGCTCATAACTAAAATAGGGAATATCGTAAAAACAACAACATAAATTTACGTTAGACGAACGTTTAAAACTTCATGTCAGATGGTGCTTAACAGACATCTCGATGCAAACTTGAAACAAAATTCCTAAGCCGCCAGCTTTAGTAAAACTATCAATAATACAGTTTAAGCATTTTCAATCCTAATTTTGTATTAAGACATTTTGTAGAACACAGACACTGTAAAACACTCCCACACCCACAACTACACTCACCTACACCCACGCCCAGAGCCCCGTGCATGTGTACAAGCCCGCGTGAGCGCACACATGTAAACGCAGACACGCGCACACGCACACACGCACACACGCACACACGCACACACATGCACACACACGCGCGTGCCCACGCACACGTTCACGCACACACACACGCACGCGCACACGCACAGCACACGCACACGCTCACGCACACGCACACGCACACGCACACGCACACGCACACGCACACGCACACGCACGCACACGCACACACACACACACACACACACACATAACGAAAATAGGGAATATCCTAAAAACAACAAAAATTTATGTTTGATAAAGGTTTAAAACTTCATGTTAGATGGAGCTTAACAGGCATCTAGATGCTAACTTGAATCAAAATTCCTAAGCCGCTCGCTTTTGTAAAAATATCAATACTACAGTTTAAGCATTGTCAATCCTAACTTAGTATTAAGACATCTTATAGAACACAAAGACTATAAAGCTCTCCCACACCCACAACTACATTCACCTACACTCACAACCAGAGCCTCGTGCGTGTGCGCATACAGTCGTACACATGCACACGCAGACACGAGCACACGCGCACGCGCTCTCGCACACGCACACGCACACCCACACGCACACGCACACGCAAACACACACGCACACGCACACGCCCACGCACACGCACACGCACACACACACGCACACGCACACGCACACGCACACGCACACCCACACGCACACGCACACGCAAACACACACGCACACGCACACGCCCACGCACACGCACACGCACACGCACGCGCACAGGCACACTCACACACACAAGCACACGCACACGCACAAGCACACGTACACGCACACGAACACGCACGCGCATGCGCTTGCACACACACACGTACACGCACACTCACATGCCCACGCACACTCACACGCACACGCACACGTACATGTACACGTAGACGCACACGCACAGGCACAAGCCCAGGCACACACGCACACGCACACGCACACGCACACACACGCACACGAACACGTGCACGCACACACGCACACGCACGCGCATGCCACGTGCACTATCATGCGCATGCGCACACAAACGCAGACGCACACGTACTGCACACGCAAACGCACACGCACACGCATACGGACATGCTCACACACACGCACACGTACACGTACAAGCACAGGCACACGCACAGGCACAGGCACAGGCACACACACACAAACACGAACACGGACACGGACACGGACACGGACACGAACTAGGACATGGACGCGGACGCGGGCACGGACACGGAGACGGACATGGCACGGACGCGGACACGGACACAGACACGGGCACGGACACGGACACGGACACGGACACGGACACGGACACGGACACAGACACGGACACGGATACGGACACGGACACGGGCACGGACACGGATACGGACACCGACACCGACACCGACACAGATGCAGTATCAGACGCAGACGCAAACGCACACGCGGACGCGGACGTGGGCGCAGACACAGATACAGACAGACACAGACACAGACTCAGACCAGGCACAGACACAAACATAGACACAGACATAGACACAGACACAGACACAGACACAGGCACAGACACAGACACAGACAGACACAGACACAGACACAGACACAGACACAGACACAGACACAGACACAGACACAGACACAGACACAGACACAGACACAGACACAGACACAGACACAGACACAGACACAGACACAGACACAGACACAGACACAGACACAGACACAGACACAGACACAGACACAGACACAGACACAGACACAGACACAGACACAGACACAGACACCGATACAGACACAGACACAGACACAGACGCAGACACAGATGCAGACGCAGGCAGCAGACGCAGACGCCGACGCAGACGCAGACGCAGACGCAGACGCAGACGCAGCAGCAGACGCAGACGCAGACGCAGACGCAGACGCAGACGCAGACGCAGACGCAGACGCAGACGCAGACGCAGACGCAGACGCAGACGCAGACGCAGACGCAGACGCAGACGCATACGCAGACGCAGAGGCAGTCGCAACACAGACACAGACACAGACACAGACACAGACACAGACACAGACACAGACACAGACACAGACACAGACAGACAGACACAGACACAGACACAGACACAGGCACCGACACAGACAGTCGCGTGTCGTGTCGTGTAGTGTTCGTCTTTCATGTGTCGTGTGTGTCGTGCCGTGTGGTTGTGTCGTGTGTGTCGCGTCTCGCGTCTTGCGTGTCGCGTGTCGCGTGTCGCTTGTCGCGTGACGTGTCGTGTGACGTGTATTATGTGTCGTGTCGTGTGTGTGTCGCGTGTCATGTGACGTGTCGTGTCGTGTTCGTCTTTCGTGTGTGTCGTGTCGTGTCGTGTCGGTCGCGTGTCGCGTGTCGCGTGTCGCGTGTCGCGTGTCGCGTGTCGCGTGTCGCGTGTCGCGTGTCGCGTGTCGTCGTGTCGCGTGTCGTGTCGTCGTGTCGTGTCGTGTCGTGTGTGTGTGCGTGCGTGTGTTCGTTGTCATTTAAGACGTGTAAAACACATTACAAAAAGCTTCTTTATTTGAATCACGATGCCTCGAGTGCGAAGACGCCAAAATTATCGTCATTTAAGCGAGTTTGGTAGGTACGAGAGGCTGGTTTGTCTATGAAAGAGATAGTTGATAGAACGCAACGGAGTTTGAACACTGTACCAGTCTGTGGTGGGGCATGGAACCAAGAGGGCCGTACACGAAGGGCGAGAGGTACAGGACGTCCTCGAAGAACCACAGAATCTGAAGATCGCCGTCTTAGAGTATTGGCTCTACGAGACCGCTCCTCGTCTACACGGGCGATTACGGACTATTGGTTTGAAGAAAATGGAAAGGCAATTGGGATGCGAACTGTTTATCGACGGATAACAACCTACGAAACCCTTTTATACCGTGCCCATTTTGTGCTACCACTGATTCCTGGGCACCGACATGGTCGTCTAGCGTTGTGTAGAGAACGGGCAAATTGGGACCAAGAATGGAATTCAATTTTCTTCAGTGATGAGTCCAGATTTTATTTGGGCATGCATAACGGTCGTGCAAGAGTGAGAAGACGGCGTGGTGAAAGACAAGATCCCGAATTTTCTGTAGAAAAGCGTGTGCACCACACTTGGAGTTATGGTATGGGGGGCTATTGCTATTGGAAGTGGGTCACCTTTGGTCTTCATTAGAGGTAACATGATCGCTGTGCGCTACATCTAGGAGATCGTAAAACCCCATATTGTACCTTATATTCAGACCATCCCCCAACAGCACATTTCAACAAGACAACGCACACCCTCATGTTGCTAAGGCTCCTTTGGCTAATTTTGAGGCCAATCAAGTTGCTTTGTTGCCTTGACCATCGAGATCTCCCGATCTTTCACTCATCGAGCACATCTGGGATATTATGGGAAGAAGATTACTCAATTTACCCCACCCCCCACAAACTCCAGTGACTCTGAAGCATGAGTTACAGATAGCATGGGATTAGATACCTCAAGAGGAAATGGATCACTTCATTAGAAGTATGCCCAGACGTGTAAATGCCTGCATAAGCTATCGTGGTGGCGCAACACATTATTAAGTTTTTTTTTAAAAAGTCAACAGTTTAATTTTTATCAAATTTTGATCGTTTGCTAGTTTAACTCGAATACCAAAAATTGATCAAATAAATTGATTATTACTGAGTTGTATTCTTTCTATGTCACTTAGTATAAGTATAAAAATTAAATAAACATAATTAAAAATGCTTAAACTGCATTATTGATGTTTTTATGGAAGCTTTTGGAATTCTTTTTAAGTTGGCATCTAGATGTCTATTAACCTTTATCTGACATGAAGTTTTAAAGGTCTGCTTAACATAAATTATTGTTCTTGTTTTTACAATGTTCCTATTCTGGTAATAAACTTATAAAACAGGTTGCATAATTATACTAAAAAAATTGTTATTAAAATTATTTCATTTCTTTTCATTTCCATTTTGTAGGTTGGAAGGTCGTATACTGTTCCACAGCAGATATTTAATTATTCCAAAGTTATTAATTATTGAACATTTCGAATAAATTTAGTTGGATGATCTCTGGCATTTGAATTTAAAATGGATGGTTATATTTAAATTGTAGGATGATTGCGATTATCATTTAAGCTTCCTGATCCAAGCTACCGTTGTAAAAAAAAATTAAAGCTGTATTTAAGGATTAGTGGTAGCATTTTTATTTATTAAAAACCTATCGCCCTCGACGATAAGATTTCCTTTTTTTATTGTATTAATTTGGAAGCAACGCTTAGGCAATGTATCTTATTAGTTCATATGGTGTCTGTTTAATCATCTACTGTTACAAAACACCACGTTTTTGGTAATGAATTGACGATGTATAATTACAATTTAGTATTCTAACAAACAGAAATCGCTATCACAAATATCAGAAGAACTTTTCCTATCAGATTAAATTCTTTTTTTTATTATCACAAGCATATATAACTGAAACAATCCTAAACCTGCTTTACGTAAATATTACATAAAATTGTTTTTAACATAACAAAACGCGTACTTTGTCCGATATTATTACATACAAAGCTTTTAAGCAAAAATCCTAAATTAATTATGCATTATGCATCTACTAGTAATATGGTATTTCTGAATGCGAAATATTTAATTAAATTCTCAATTTTTTTAATGATAGCTCACAGTTTGGATACATTTTATATTATAAATTATTTGGTTGCTAATTTATTATTTTAGAACAAAGAGTTTAGGGATTATCTGTTAACTTTTAATTAGTAATTGAATAGTAATGATTTGTTTGCGTATCATATGACAACGTCCAATTTGAAGTAACGTAAAGGTATGTCAAAAACACGTAATTAACGTTATCGCATTATTAAAATGAACATAGATAAATGATTTGATTTGAATGGGTGCAGTGCAATGAATTAGTGTAAGGTTCAATTACTCAATTAATTGTTTATTGATTTTATATTTTATACCCATATCGAATGAGTTTAAAATTATTCAACACATTTTATTTTTGGTACACTTCAAACAAGTAAACCATAAGGTGTCTTAATTAGTAATATAATATGCTTCGAGGGATGTACTAACTTATGAAAATTGAATACATATTAATGCATGTAGCGTTGCACATAATCTTAGTTACCTACATGTTCTTAATATAGGGATTATTGTTATTACAGCTAGGAAATACTAGAATAGTGCTTCAAACGATTGCCTTTACCTATAGTTTGTTAGCGAATTAGCCCTTTCATAATTAGTTATTAGTTTAGTTTAGTTTATTTAAGCGAAAATTAGATTTTTTTTATCTACAAAATTCTGGTAATAGTGTATTTTCTCATTTTTGTTCTAATCTGTTAACACCTAAAAGATTAACAGTGAAGTCAATTAAACTAAACCAAAAGTAGTTGTTATAAAAACTAAATATTTCCCAAATTTATAGAAAATGTGTTAATATAGGTTCAAATTTCTTTCCTTCATTTGTGGACGTGTGATTAATTCTCGTGTATCGCATATCCAATTTTGCACAGTTTTACCAAGATGTTAATGGGTAAAAATAATCCTTGTTTTTTTATGAAACTCCTTGTAAAAAGGTCATCTGACGCACTCCCAAACTAGGGGAGCTTGTAATAGAATTTTATACTACCGATCCTAAGGTACGGAACTTCAGTACCAGTTGCAAGTCTTGCTTTATTATGTTTCAAACGAACAACGTTTCCTGTAGTACAAAACCTCTGCAACAACTTTTCGAACACTCTTTTATCCGAGTGTTTTCGAACAGGGTACTTTTGAGCGTACACCCTTGAAGAAAAAAAAAAAAAATAGCTTTCATGACGCTATCCTACAGTAAGAATCATGTCAACCCTTTCTGGAATGGGATAAACTTTCATTTTGTTTCAAAACTCTAATTTCAATGCTAATTAAAGAATCAAGATCAAAATATTTTATTAAAAGGGAAACTTTACTGAAAACTAAATGAAATAAGTGAAGTATAATTGTTTTGTCAAGACTATCTTGATTTTTAAAAATATAAAATATGAGTAGAAACAATATTTAACAAACACTTTTAACATTCAGATAACTTCAATAATATTAGGTTTACTGAAGAAAATACAGGGCCATCCGTTTAAGTAAACCATCTCTTTGTTATAGCTCCTAGCCTATGATATTGGTAGTTTGCAGTCCAAATTATATTAGATTTGAAATTGAATTGAATTGAATTTGAATTTATCGCAAACCTGTATGATTATAACATATTATGTTTTTCGGAGCACTGGTGCAACAAATTAAAATTAAGTGAATGTTACATTAATGGATTTTCCCTTATGGACAGTTATTGTCGTGAAAATAATGAACATGGTGGAACCTGTATTTATATTAACAATCAACTAGCAGAATACTGTCGACCGGTAGATTCGATTAAAAAGTATTCAAAAGAAAATTGTATTGAATGTTGTGGTATAAGTTTAAATAATTTATGTATTGTTGTTATATACAGACCGCCGTATAGTTAGTTATAACTTAAACAATTTTTATAAACTGATTAATGCTTTAATGGATATTATATGTAATAGTTTTCAACACATTGTAATCTGTAGTGACCTGAACATTGATTATCTTAAGCACTGTTCTTCAAAGATCACCTTATTTGATATCTTTGATGCTCACTGCATGACATCTCTATTTGACGAACCCACACGGGTCTATAACACTAGCACAAGTGTAGGTGGATCGGGTATTGATTACTTTTAGTCAATTCAGATAAATACGTTAGGTATAAAGCAAATTATGATCCTAGCATATCTGACCACTATGCTCAAGAAGTTCACTTAAAATTCCAAAAATAGATAGTATGAACAATACCACCCCGATTAAAAGTTCGTCGTAGATTTTCACTATCTGCGGTTACAGAATTTCAATACTTATTTAATAGAGAATTTAATGCAAATGTTGACAAGTTCGATGAATATATTAATCAGTTTATTACCACATTCTTTTGGTGCTTTGAAACCGCCTTTCCGATAAAAAAGTATGTAAAAACTAAACAAAAGTTAAACTCGAATTTGAAAATTCAATTTTCCAGCGAATTGCAGCTAGAATATAACTATTTGTTAATGTTACGTAACTTGAGTAATCTTAGTGGCGAACTTAAAGAGTTATATATTAATAGGAAACGTCAATTAAACAAATCGATAAAATTTGAGAAAGAAAGGCACATCGAAAAATTAGTTAATAATGCTCCTAACAGGGTAAAAATGTTATGGTCATTATATAACCAATGTAACCCTAATAAAAGCAAGGAGAAAAAGATGATTTCTATTAAAATTAATAATATCAATATTACTGACGAAAGAAAAATTGCCAATGCTTTTGCTCATAAATTTTCCAGTACGGTTAATGATATTAAAATTAAATTTAATCTTAATTCATTGTCTTTTACTGCATGTCCTAACTTCACTCAATGGGTTTCATACCTGTTGATGAAAATGAAGTTAAGAAAATTATATTTGATTTAAAAAGTAATCTAATCGGTCCAGACGAAGTTCCATCTTTTGTACTCAAAAGTGCGTTACTGCTCTTGGCAGTACCTTAAAAGATACAATCAACACCTCGATTTCTTATGGAAAATGTCCGTCATTTTTAAAAATAGCGCATACTATACCAATCTTCAAAAAGGTAATAGAAGCGATTTAAATAATTACCGACCAATATCGATGCTCAGCTGCTTTTCCAAGGTGATAGAAAAAGCAGTCTGTAATCGAATCTGTGATTATTTGGATAGATTTGATCTGCTCAGTACGGATCAATTTGGTTTCAGGAAGGGTAAATCCACTGAGTTAGCACATATCGAATGTATACAATTTATAATAAATAACATTGACAATAACCATCACACATTTTGTATTTCGTTTGATCTGCAAAAGGCATTTGATTGTATAGATATACATTTCATTGCAGAAAAAATTCACAAATTAGGCATTCGAGGTGTACTTAATGAGTGGGTAATTTCCTTTTTGAAAGATAGAACGTTCCAAGTCAAAATTAATGATAATTTCTCGGATACTATGTCTTCTAATATTGGCACCCCGCAAGGGAGCAACTTGGGTCCCTTAATTTTTCTATTATTTATTAACGATCTACCGCTACACATCTCGCAAGCCAAAGTTATCATGTATGCAGATGATACTTGTATGGTCATCTCAGATAAATCACGTGATATTGCTATTAATAAAATTAAACTTACGATTGCCGAATTTTCCAACTGGTGCAGTAAAAATAATTTAGCAATTAATTTTGACAAAACTGAAATTATTCATGTTCATAATAAATACATTAAACCTGATTCTCTGCAATTCTCGATGAATGGTAAAAACTTCAGCCTAGCCGATTCCATAAACTTTCTGGGACTAACAATTGACAAAAATTTATCATGGGAAGACCATACGGATAAACTCTGTGCTATTTCTTACTGGCCTCGCTTAAAAATAATTTCGGAATTCACGCATTGATAAATTTTTATTACGCTACGGTTCATTCATATCTTAGCTATGCCGTGATAATTTGGGGTAATTCGTGCGGTACTCAACGGGTCTTTCTTTTACAAAAACGAATAATTCGTATTACTTTTAGTGTTAACATCTTCAATTCCTGCCGACCATATTTTAGGAAATTTGAAATATTACCTCTTAGGGCCATATATATTTATAAATTACTGTGTTAGATACACAGTAAGGTTTCTGGTCATTAGGAAACAAAATTCTGATAATTTTGAAAAGGACAATCCATTTGAATTTGCGAGAACTTTATACAATTTATTAGGTGATGTAAACTCTTGTAGAAAGATTAGTACAGGTCTATTGATTGACACGCGGTCCAACAAACAAGCACAATGTTGTTTAAAACTAGAAAGGTTCGGCAATAACTCCGTAACTGTGGAACCCCATCTTACTCTAAACATTGTAAAGGTGTTATAACGTGCAAGGATCTACTTAATTGCACAACAGAAGAAATTCTGGAGAACTTAAAAATCAAAAGGTTATAGACGTTAGGAGAACAACAACGAGGAGAGATGGACAGACTGTCAATACGGCAAGCTTAATTTTTAATTAATTAATTAATTTTAATTTTAATTAAAGGAATGTCCAAAGTATAAGGAAGAAGTTGCTATACAGGAATTAAAAGTTAAAAATAGAATTACGTATTTTGAAGCACGCAAACAAGTCATAGGACAAACACCTAGTGGCCTTACATACGCAGCGATTACTAAAACCGTAAACACACATAAAAACCTAAACGTGAAAGATCTTGTGTCTGAGTTAGTACCTCATCTAATAACGGAGCTAAAAGAACATTTTGTCGAAACAAAAAGAATATTCCAACAACCAGTTCGGTAGACTCAAAGAAGACATACATTGTTGATCAAAACTCTGACTAGTTGGAAATAGAGTCCAACGATAAGAGAAAGCGTCCTTCTGAAATATCAGAGACGTCCTCGCAAAACTTAGACGAGGAAGAATTGAATGAAAGTAGACTTAGTCTACTAAAACAAAAAGAAGAAGGGTTGGCCCAAGGGCAAACCACGCAAAACTTTGAATTGTGATATTAAATTTAGATTACTTTAAGTGTGATATATTTGACTGTGATATGTACGTGTGTTTGTTTTTCATAAATGTATAGTAGTCCTCGTTTTTTACATGATCTCTAATTTTTATATTCTTCTATCTTTACAAAAGACATTCCCTTATTTTGTTCGTAAAGCTCAATTTTATATTTACATATACACTCATCCATTATGGAAAATACCATTATACAGTGGAATTGCAATGGGATAATAAGTCACTACTGTGACCTAAAATTACTAATAAGGGATTACTCTCCATTCTGCATCTGTTTGCAGGAAACCCATCTCAAAGAAGGCCAACCCTACAAGCTAAATAGATCTATATATCTAAAGACTTTCCCCACAACCTTCGTGCTCGAGGAGGAGTAGCAATTTTAGTTAAGAATGGCATTAAGGTAACGCCAATACAGCTAGTAACACCTATCCAAGCTATAGCAGTACGATTATCATACCCTGTAGACCTGACGATATGCAATGTGTATCTTCCAGATTTTAATTGGGAATTAAAAGACCTAAGTAAACTCTTAAGTCAGTTACCTACTCCATTTGGCATTTTTGGCGATTTTAACGCCAATAACGATCTATGGGGATCTAATCAAAAAGACACTAGAGGCCGCCTTACCGAATTCCTTATTGAAAAAGAAAAGTAAGTCCTCCTAAACACAGGATCTGCCACTCATCTCTCAGCCAGGAGAGGGGATTTTTCAGCTGTTGATTTAACTATAACCTCACCCGGGATATCTCCTCATCTCTCTTGGAGGACAGCGGATCAACTTTATGGTGCGGATCATTTCCCCATAATTGTAACTATAGATAACCTTAAGATGGAAAATCACCCAGTTCCAAAGAGATGGGTTACAAGTAAGGCAGACTGGTCTCTATCAACAATTTCTTTCTCTCCCACATACAACACAAACAATCGAAGGCGATATATTCTTATTGGTATCCTCCATCTTAAACGCAGCAGCTGCGTCTGTTCCAAAAAGCAGCGCTAACGCTCGGAAGTGTGGAGTTCCTTGGTGGAATTGTGAAGTTGAATCTGCTTTCAAAGAAAAAGCAAGCTTTTAACCGATTCCGAAAAAACCTATCCAAGCTAATCTTATCAAGTTTAAACAACTTCGAGCAAAGTCACGGCGTATAATCTTGTTTCATAAGAGAAAGTCTTGGAATCAATATGCTAACTCACTTACCTCCTCCTCACCTCCCTCTGAAGTATGGAGAAAGATTAAAGCAGTTGCCGGATCAGGGAAATTTACCACCATAAAACAGCTGCTAATAAATAATATATCAATCACTTCACCTCCTGACCTGGCAGAAACTATAGCAGATCAGTTTGAAACTTCCAGCAGTTCTCAAAATTATGAAGAAGCCTTCCTACTAAATAAAAAGCAGAGAGAAGTGAAACTAGACTTCTCAACTGATAGTTCCCATAATTACAATGAAGCATTCTCGACGAATGAACTAAATTTCGCACTAAAAGGTTTAAGATCAGCAGCGGTTGGCACAGATAACGTGAATTACGAATTCTTGAAGCACCTAAATCTATCCCTCAAGACATACCTCCTAAACATATACAACTCGATATGGACCACTGGATCTTTTCCGCAAGCCTGGACTGAGGCTATAATTATTCCGACTCTAAAAGAAAATAAAGATCCCACAAATCCCAACAGCTACAGACCAATTAGTCTAACGTGCTGCCTAAGCAAAGTTCTTGAAAGAATGGTAACCTATAGGTTAGTATACGCCCTAACCGAAACCAATACGGTTTCCGCAAAGGAAGATCCACCCTAGACTGCTTAGTACAAATAGAAAACAGCATACAAGACTCTTTTAAAGAGAGAGGCCATCTTATAGCTATATTCTTCGATCTAGAGAAGGCCTTCGACATGACTTGGAAGCATGGCATAATAGAAAAATTGCATAATTGGGGTATACGTGACAATCTGCCAATATTTATCCAATCCTTTCTCTCCAATCGAAAATTTCGTGTAAGAGTCGGTAACACTTTTCGACTCTACGAAGGCTAGAGAACGGGGTGCCACAGGGATCTACCATAAGTATGACACTATTTGCTATTGCAATCAATGATATTGCATCAAACTTACCTGAAGAAATCGAAAGATGTATTTATGTTGACGATCTCTGTATATATGCTAAATTAAACGCCACACAAGAAATCAATTCTAATTTACAAAGAGGCATAAATATAGTTTTAAAGAACGCTGAGCAGGTGGGATTTAAATTCTCACTAGAAAAACAAATTGTGTCCATTTCTGTAGATTGAGACGTCCACATGTGGAACCTAAGCTATATATCCATCAAACCGTCATCAAATACGTACAAAAATTAAGTTCTTAGGACTTACATTTGATTCTGACTTGAGATGGAGGACTCACACTGACGAACTAGTAGTAAAATGTCGCCGAATACTAAACATTTTACGCTGCTTAGCTGGCACAAAATGGGGAGCTGACAGAGACGTACTAACAAAAGTGTACAAGTCTCTAGTACTCTCACGTATCGACTATGGCTGCGTAGTATATGCATCCGCAAGAAAGGGCGTCCTAAACAAAATTAATGCTGTCCACCACCTTGGACTAAGGTATTGCATTGGCGCTTTCCACACAAGCCCTATTGATAGTCTATATGTGGAATCAGGAATACTTTCTCTTTACAAAAGAAGAGAACAACTGCTATTGAATTACTTAGCAAGGATAAAAGCACGACCGCAACACCCAATTTATAATATATTATTTCACAAATTACGCGAATATGATAATAATCCTACCATTACACGACCGATGAGAATCCGAGGGCAAGAACTTCTAAAAAAGTACCAGTACATGTTGCCAGAAATATTGCAACCTGAACTCAAAGAGGTAGCACCTTGGAGTATACACCTACCTACTTTGATAAAATCAGTAGCGATTTTAATAAAGACACATCAAACAATTTAATGAAAAGCTGCACCATTTACGTGAAGGGCATTAGAAACAAGGCCGGTACAGGGAGCGCAATTGTAATAGATAACAAGCCGCATAGCTGGTCATTACCAAAATCGAGCCCGTTATATATGGCAGAACTATACTCATTTTATCAAGCTCTGTTATACTGTTCCATGAACCAACTATCAGGGCGCTACTATATCATAACAAACTCAAACGCCTTGGCAAATAATATAACGAACAAATTCACAACGAATACGATGACATACCTAATACTCTGTCTATTGCAAGAGCTGCATAACTCTACTAAAGATATTACAGTCCTGTTATTAACCAATTACACAAAAATTGGTAACCTACAGTTAGCGGAAACCGCAGCCTGTGAAGCAGCCAACAAAGCGCTAGAATTAGAATTACACACCATAGAGGATACTACTAAACAAGTATCACAACTAATAACCAAAGCCTGGCAAGAAGAATGGAGCCAGAAAGAAAACTTCCTGAAACGTATACAACCAATAATAAATAGTGGAAGAAACCAGGCAAGAACAAGTAAAGATCAGCAGACTGCGCATAGGACACACAGCGCTTACATCCGCACACTACCTCACAGGAAACGACCAAACAAGGTGTGAAACATGCGATACAACTCTAACTGTTGAACATATCCTACTCGAATGCTCAATCTATCAAACTGAGCGAATTAGAAACAAACTAGGAAGAAGCCTTCAAGAAATCCTTAACAATAATTCAGACGAGATATTAAAAGTAATCAATTTTTTGAAAGATACAAGACTATTTTATAAAATATAGACTACAGAAGATAAAGAAATATATGGCGCTAATGACCTTGATGTCGACGCGCTTAATAACAATAAAAAAAAAAAAAAAAGAATTTTTAACTGGTAAAGATATTCACACGTACTTCACACGAAATACGAATCTAATACAATTAAATAATTATAAGCATTCGTTCTATACTAAATCTCCATGGTACAACGGAATAAAATTATATAACAAACTTCCACTGCATATCAAAAATATACCTATATGAAATTTAAAGTAGAAGTAAAAAGTTGCTTCAAATGAATCCGTGTTACACAATTGACGATTTTTACAATATATGTTAGTATTAGTTAGAGAATGGACCTGTCATATATTACTTTTCTGTGTAATTTATATGTGATAAATAAATAAATATATATATATATATATATATATATATATATATATATATATATATATATATATATATATATATATATATATATATACTCAGTGGTAGAATTAACCGCCCACCCTATGTTTAGGTATTTAGTCGAAGAATTTTGTAGTTCTGAATATCCTTTATAGTTTTTATTGTCTAAGTACATGTTAAAAATCGAACCCATGCCAATCAATTGCAAATTTTTGTTTATTCATACAAAGTAAAAGAAAAACTGTTTTGAAAATTTCGACATTTTAAACAAAATTAGGAATAAATGAAATTTATGGAAAAAAGTATTGTGTATACAGAAAAGTTCACTTCAATAACGAGTGTTACCCCTCTTGCCCTAATCACATCAAGATGCCTACGGGGAAGTGCACCCATTACGTTTTTAGTTTCAGCTTGTAGGATGTTATCCCATTCTTGCAATGCAGCAGTTTTCAGCTCTCTAGTGGAGGATGGAACTGGTCTTCGTGCTCGAGTCCGACGTTTTACATTATCCTATATGTGCTCTATTGGATTGAGGTCTGGACTGTTTACCGGCCATAGTAAAGTTCTGACGCCAACTTTTTAAGGTATTGCAAAACCCTCAAGCGACATGAAATCGTGCGTTGTCTTGCATTAACACAAAGTTGTCTCCAATAAATGGTGCAAATGGGATGACATGGTCTTGAAGAACTTCTTTACATACCTGTGAGCATCTACACTGCCTCTACCAAAGATCTCCAGATCTGTACCAGCTTCGTAAGAAATTTCGCCCTACATCATTACACACTAATGTGAAACACCAGTTACAAAACATTTATAATACATAGTTCACGTAATAAGTTGTTTATAATATAATACTATACTCAAATTGTTATGTAATAATCATGTACCTTAGTGCTAACACAAAACGTGCACAATCCGAACCCCAAACTATTTAGTTCTTTGTGTTAAGATGTAACACGCTCAAAGTATGAAAAGTGCACAATTTACGGTGATAACTTGGTAACTTGGTTTTACGCCTTCGCACTATTTACCTAGCATTAGATGGTATTATTTTGAGTAATGTAGTATCATCTGAACGTATAATATCTGGTTAAATATTGGCCACTATCATCTTTAGACGGGATACCAAACCTCTAAAATGCAATGAATTCGTACCAAAATCTACTGGTTAAATATCAGAGTCAATAAAAGTTAAAGTAGCTGAAACATAATTGTACAGTGCGCCTAATTGAAATTCTTTTTGCGTTAGTAGGGTTTTCTACATAAATCTACAAAAACCTTTGTAACTTTTCTCTTCTGCAACAATAAATATTTTACAATTCCTAAGTATCGCAAAAATACACAATTTTATTGTACTGCTAAAAATGTGTTCTTTGAATATAATGTCAAAGCTTCTTATTATTTTACCAATGTACACTGAGATACAAATTGAACAATTTAATTTATAGATATCAAATTTGATAAAGTTGTTCGTTTTATCTTTAGCACTGAATAGTGTTCTGAATGTATTATTAGCAATTTATACTATTATTATTGAATTTGAGCCAAATCTCTTTAAATTGTTTGGCAATTTCTGTCCACTCCTGCTCTGTGGAAGGTACGTGCAAATAGAAGATATACCTAATGTGTTAATGGGAATAGGAAAAAGAATTACTTTATAATTTGTTCAAAAGTGATAA
This sequence comes from Vesta saturnalis, assembly GCA_036346205.1. NCBI lineage: Eukaryota > Metazoa > Arthropoda > Insecta > Coleoptera > Lampyridae > Vesta > Vesta saturnalis. Next base: position 783,392 of record JARFJB010002198.1, on the reverse strand, counting down.
AATTGATATTGATATTATTTTTGTCACATTTCAGGCGAACGAAGACGTAGAAGAAATCGCGGATCTTGATGTCCAATCGCCAACCTCACTGCTATCACCAGCCAGTAGTTTTTATAGTGTAGGGGCACCATCAGTTGGTTTACAATGATCTGATGCGTCTGTAACGAATCTTTTACGTTCTTCGTTCATTTAGTTGTAAATAAAAAGTTTTAATTATTAATGAATTATAAGTATGTGATAGGCAACTTAATTTGCATTTTGGTGTAACTTAAGTTGCATATCTTCTTAGGGTTTATACTTCCGTATCTTTGAATTAATTTTTGCGCACATTTTTCGCGCACCGCTATATCACCTGATATCGTAAGCGTCCTTTTGAGCATTACTTGATGAACGTGGTGTTCATTAGGAAGCTATTTTGGGTTTCCACCTAAATTTTGTGAAAAGTGCCATTGATGTAATGGTAAGATATATTTAACTCGTATTATATTAAAATCGGAAACATTTGCTCTTTGCAGGCACTTTTAATACTTTTACTTTTATCATTTTACTTTTACTTCTTTTGGTATTTTCGATGCTTATGATTGCAATTTTGCATTTAATTTATATCTAAATTTAGATCACACCTTTTTATTTGAACTTTCGAGAGAATGCAATAAACACTGGATTATTCAAATTTCATGAAGATAAGTTTGTAAGAATTAAATTCAACTTTGGTGTGGTTTACAACGTACAGCATTGTTATTACGACATATTGCGCAATATTGATGCAAATATTACATCACCTTTGGTTTATATTTCCGTATTCGTTTAGATACCAGATGTTATCAAAACCTGTGTACAAAAATTTTCGAACAGGTATTTATACCCATAATTTAGTAATTTAAGGCTATTACAATTAGTTTTTAAGATATATTTTATGTAATTCTAAATTTAAATGTTTAATAAACATAGTTTATATATCTTTCATTCTAACATTTAGGTGAATTTTTTTATTGTATCTTCGGTTTAGTTATTCCGAGCATAATAAAAAAAAATGAATTGGCTTGGCGTCCGAGATAATTTATATTATTGTTATATTGCAGTTACTATATTGATGTTAAGTGGAAATAACTAAGCAGAAATTTGTGGTATTTAAGCAAATCAAAAATGAACCGGCCTGCTTTAATCTACCGACTGAGACAACGGCATTATCTTTTATTGAGTGTTTTGGATCTCTAGTTAGTTTAACGATTTGTTTTGAGAACATTTACAACCTATTTGTTTATTATTACACATTATTTATACGTCTTCTAATAATACACCCTCTACTATTTATTAATCTAGCCCACACTGCGTCACTTTCTGACGATGACGAGCACACTGTAGTTGGGAAAGTAATCGCTTTTCAGTTGAAAGGCCTGGGAGATAACCAGAAGATTATAGCCGAAAAGTTAATTTTTGATGTGATGTATTACGCTAAATTGGGAAAATTGAGTGAGGATAGCAGAGTAGAGTCATTTACCACTGCACAGCTGCCAACCTTTGGATCAAATATACATCAACTACAACCCATTCAGCGCCAAACACACGTAACCCCCCCAACAACCAACACATACTGTTCCACCAACTCATCAGATGTCATCATAAACTCATTTTCTCCAAACACACTGATTCTAATTAAAGGTCTATAGTAGTAAGCGTTATGTTGACATTTAAGTATTTGATAATATAACACGTTTCTTTAACTTAAGGTGTTTCCTTACCTTCAAGTCATGCTCTTTTAATGATTCATACATAGCTTGACATGTCTCAGGGATGATTTGGCTTAAAGATTGTAGAGAAATTCCAGTACTAAACTTTAAATCCTCGTAGGAGTTTCCTGTTGCCAAATATCTTAGAGTAACAGTCAGCCTTTCCTCGGCACTTATCGAATTCCTCATAAATGTATCTTGTTTCGTAATTTTGTCTCGAACTAATTCCAAAAGAGCGTTACATGTGTCACTGTCCATTCTTAAATAATTTTTTAAATCGCTAGGTTCAGTACTACGCAGCTTATCAGGTAGTCGAATACGGGAATACACGTTCCTGTTCAATATCCAATTCTTACACCATTTGCTACTTTTCCTTTATGTTTTTCTTGCGGGTCGTCTAACAGGAGCACTGCTGCAATAATTGCTGCTTTTTTACTTCTTGACAATTGTGGCATTTTGCTAAACGTCACGGTACTTCTAGCTAACTATGACTACCCACTGAAGTTTGTTTTTATAGTTTGCCACATTTGTTGTTCGACTTATCGTTTACGTTTGTAGGGAATTACGTCGTACGACACGTTAAAATGATATTTGATACGACTTGTTGTATTATACGTTGTACGACAAATCGTGCCGCCTGTGGGGCGCTTTAAAACAGGTGTGTTGATTCAGGCCGGCGTATTTAAAGTTATTATATCAGTTTGTGCTATGGTTGTATTTCTGTAGGGAAATAGTACAGGTAAGTTAGTATCAAACAGGTTGTTAAGAGATCATATTTGAAAGTTAATTTACGAAATTGTCCATTTAGAGTGTGATTGCTTGGTTTAGGCAGTGATTGGATCATAATAATACGATTACGTTACGAATGTGAAACTATTGCAAAATGCCATCTCATTTTGGCTCTATAAACATCGTTAATATTATTACAGCGCACATTTATAAAAAAAATAGCAGGACAGAGCTAGGCCTGACATTTAATTTTTGCCCATACGATTACTATTATAGCTAAGGAACAAGATTGAGAGTGTATTTTTATTATTATAACTGGCTATTAGGTTTTGAAATATAATTTATTATTATACACCTTGCTATCACTTCCCCATCGCAGAGCGAGGGTAAGTATTGTATCGGTAAAAAAATTTCAAAAAATTTTTATTGTCTAAGTCGACTTGAAATGCCTCAAACCTGTGAAAAACCTCTAATTTGAGCAACCAATTTTTTTATGTGTGTTTCTCTGTCGGACTGTTCGTTTCTGAAGAAATTTAAAAATTTACATTACTTTTATGAAAAAAGTTAGATTATTGGTTGTAGGATTGAAATTAATATTCACGAAAGGTACCTATGTTTCATCTCTATAAGCTAACCATATGGCGATAGAGTTAATGAAAACTGTCCAGTCGTATCGAGAAATCAACAAGATCGAGAAGTAACGGCCTATCAAAAAACGCAAGTGTGTGGTGAAATCAAAAAAACTTATTAACACCCTTCGATAAAATAGGTATAACGAAACATATGGCTACTCTAGAACACATTCCGGTATTCAACCAACAGAGTACTGAGTGCTCAGAGAACAGTCAGTTAAATCACCACCACCAAATGTCAGTTTTTAACGTCGATTTAAATCGTTCAAACTTAAACGTGTTAGAGTGTTAGAGTTATTCATTTACTTTCTAATAATATAGGACAATATACCTTTGAGATGGATAGGGATTGCAAAAAGTTCAGAATATCCATCCGTAGAAGAAATCATTGAACACATTTCAAAAAGAAGGAAGAATGAAAATAACAGTGACGGAAAAAAGAGTGAAAGAGCACTTGCCGATTTTAGAATGAAATGTAAAATGGGATTTTCAAATGAGACGATCTATATTCGAAGATTACTAGAAGAAAAAAAGACTACCCGATTAAGAACTGATCCCAACATGCTTCGGACATTTTTATGCAAATATTATTATATTCTATTAGTGGAAATGGTAAGGAAATATGTAAAAAAAAATGTTTTATTGACACATTAAAAGTTTTCCAGCACACATTACTGTCGGGTCGTCAAAGCGAAAGGACGTGTTTAAAGTCAGATCCAGCTTCTACCCTCGGTTAATGAAACAAATGCGGGTTAAAATGACAATTTATAAATCAATAAAGTACTGTACAGTAAGGGTAAGTTTTTAGACAGATTCTTATACCCAACGGTTTGAATGTTAATAAACAAAGATAATAATTGTCTAACCAGCAGAATTTTTGTGACGTGTAAAATGGCTCCTCTGAACCCATGCCAGATATGATTCTTAAATCGTAATTGTAAAGTAAACTTAAAGCGCACATACCACACTTTTGTATAAAGATTGAACCCAAACAGGTAAATAGTTTTGCAATAACAATGAATTATAGAGAACTAACAAAATAACTTGTTTTATCCCACGGTAGCGCGAGGTATAAAACAATCATTAATACGTATCTGTAACTGTAGGAAAAATACCAAGTGTGATTAAAAAAAATTTACAGCTTTGCAATAAACCCCTTTCTACAACAAATCCAGGATTATATTATTTTAAATGATAAAAATAAACAACTAGATTGAATTCGTAATCCAAAGTATAAAAAAGCAAATAAATAGATAAAATTAATAAATAACTAGCTCTAATTTGTAACCGAAATTCCAAATTAAAAATAATTAAATAATTTTTCTTTTCTCACCTAAATAACAGCAAGCCGCGTAGGGAACAATCTAATTTAAATATGAAGTTTTTGAACAGATGTTTATCGGTTTGAATATTAATAATAAACAATAATAATATTCTAAGCAGTAGAATTTTTGTAACGGGTGTAATGGCAAAGGCGCATAAACAATATTTAGGATTGCTATTGCATTAAACTTCCAGGATAAAATGCGGTTTCTTCCAGCATAACATATTGACACGGATATAAAATACAAAAGATATCACTATGCATGGCAGAGACGTAAATTAAAAAGAACCCTCTGCAAATTTAAATTCTAGATACAGCCTGCAGACTATCTGGTAAGTTTTTAACATTTTTCTTTGATTTCACATTTAAAAGTTAATCCAGCTTTAATTTTTGGTAACCCTAAGGATTCTGGGGGAGGGGGGACAAAAATTTGTCAACGGCAAAATCAAGACAAAGGAGAGCAATATCTGCAAGGAATGGAACTCTGCCCCATCGGATGCCCGGAAGGGCAGGACTCAAGCGACCTCGGTCATCGAAAGTGCCAACGTTCGGATACATTTCTACAGCATACGTGGTATCAGGTCGAATTTTAATGCTGTTCACCTACAGAAACACAAGTCTCTCCTGGAAGCGTTATTTTCGCCTGATCTGCAATTTACAGGATACCACCTGCACTCTAAATTTCGCCTTAAAGGCTGATTATACGCGTATATTAAAGACAACGTAGGTTGTAAGAGGACGTCCATTTTGGAAAACAACAAATTTCACGCGATTTGGTTCAAAAATTCTGGGCCCCAATTCATGAAACTATACTGTTGTTTGTGTAGGTCTCTTAATGATAATAACTTCCAAGATCTTTTTGATTTCCTTAGTCTGAAAATAGACCACCCCCTATCACAGTTTCCACCTTGCGATATTTCAATTCTGGGAGATTTTAATGTCCACAACTCCAATTGGCTTCAATTTTAATTTACTACTAATCCCGCAGGTCATAGATCTGAAGCATTTTCTGTATCCTGTGATCTCACACAAATGATTTCCGAACCAATCAGAATCCCTGACAACCCTAACCTATTCCTTACAACTTGTCTATAAAACAAGAGTCCTTTCCCCACTTGGTCAAGCAGACCACTGCATAATCGAAATAACTTCTTCCTCTGTACTCAATCTCACTGTTACTCGAAAAACTGAAAGAAGTATGTGGTGCGAGATTTTTTGCAACCTTCCCCTGGCGTGAGTATTGCTTTAAACAGTCCTCCTCTTCAAAAATCGCTCTTTCAATAACTGAAGTTATCTTGATGGGTACGGACCAAAAAACATAATCGTGTAGGTCATGGCCGTTCCCAACCTTAACTTAATAAGGCTTGAACTGATGGGTTATCGCAAAATCATGAACTTTATACCAAGTGGAAATCAAATAAATCTGTCGCTAAATCACGCCGGCTATAAATAATTCTGGTAAAATTGTGTCGTCGCCCAAATCTACCCCACACGCTATGAAACCAATCTACCTTCGATACAAGCTCCTAGAATCAATTATCAAGAAACATGACTCAAACAAGGCAACTTGTCCTGACCGTATTCCAGCCATCGTCACTAAAAAATGCTACCCAGAACTAGTCCCTGCATTGTCCAAACCCTTTTAGATCTCCATGTTATCTGGAGAGCTTCCCTCATCGTGGAAGTTGGCAAATGTCCAACCTATTCCTAAAAAGGGGGACAAAACCGATCCCTCAAACTATCGACCGATAGCTATAACTTCATTCTATCGAAAATCATGGAAAAGCCATCAACCACCAACTCCTTTCGTTCCTTGAGCCCAATAAACTCCTAAGCGACCACCAATATGAGTTCAAACAGAGTCGTTGAACGAGTGATCTTCTTTCATATGTCACCCAAATTTCAAATAACACATTAAAGAGGTCCGGTGAAACAGTTGTAGTAGCTTTAGATATGTCAAACGCCTTTGTCCAGGTTTGGCACAAGTGCCTACTTGCCAAGCTCACTTCGTTCTGCTTATCCGATACGCTCATCAATTGGGTCTCCAGATTTCTTGACAAAAGAAGTATACACGTTGCCGTCGATGGCTTCTATTCGAAAGAAACTACTATTAAAGCAGTCGTACCCCAAGGATCAGTGATAGCTCTCACACTTTTCCTGCTGCACATAAATGACCTCACTTCCTCAACAACTAACACGATCCATTGCTTTGTAGATGACAGTACGCTGCATTGTAGTTCTTCTCAGTTTTCCCACAACAATAAGTCTAGTCAGGACGTTAAAGTGAAAATGGTAGCTTCAGTCAACAGTGACTTGGATCGTATCCTTGAATGGGGAACGAATAATCTACTCACGTTCAACGCCGATAAAACCCAGTGTTGCCTTGTTTCTGGCAAAAAAAACGATCATTTCCTGATGTAAATATATATGGCTTAGATCTCAAGTTCTCAAGCTCTATTTATATGTTAGGGACACAGTTAGGATACAGACTATTATTGATCCTCTCATGGGTTAACCACTTTTTGGCAGCCAGCATAACAGGTACCCGTAAACTGGGCTTTCTATACAGATCTAAACAGCACTTCACATCGCAACAACTCCTTTCACTGTATAAGGCTCAAATTCGACCTCATCTAGAATACAATTCCCAATTCTGGGCAGTGCTCCGAAACACGCCCTTGATATGGTAAACCACACCCAATATAAGGCTCATCATTGACCCGTCTATGACTTCCGACCTGCACTCTCTTGAGCATAGAAGAATAGTTTCGGTTCTTTCCTTGCTCTATCGCTATTACTATGGCAAGTGTGCCTCCGAAATATACTCCGTAATACTTTCGCAGGACATATTCGCTAGGAACACTCGGATTGCCTATTCACACCATAATTACGCACTAAAAATTCCATCTTGTCACACTAAACTGTCGCAATCTACATTTTTCCACACGTCGACCAAATTGTGGAATGCGCTACTTAGTTCCTGTTTTCCTCCAAACTTTGGTTTAAGCAAATTTAAGGTATCCGTTCATAAACATTTCTCGACAGCCCAACAATTTCCTTAACCCCTTCCCAGTGTTTCTGAGCCCTTTAGCACGTTAGGCAAATCCTATCCTGTTCAGAAATACTATTAGGAAAAAAAACACGAAAGTCATTATTGCCGAGTGACAACGCCGAAAAAGCATCACCAATCAGACTAAACAATTGCTCTTTATAAAGAAAGCAGGAAAAAGATAATTTCATGAACTTGGTTTGGCGTTTAAAAAATCACAAAAGATACCTGTCACACGTCTGATATCTTGAAAATAAAGATTACTTATGCAAATGAAAAGGCAAACAAATCACTACTATGACTGGGTGCAGCTAATAAGAAGGTGGAAAACAGTTAATGGGCGCGGTGTTGTGTGGAGGACACTAGGATACTTTATTACAAATCATCTCTGAAAAGTAAGGATGGTTTTAAAAAAGTAAATTTTAGAAGTCGTTGAAAGCAAATATCGGGGACTCTAACTGTTACCATAATACATTATGGACAATAAACAAGGAAAAAAAAAAGAATATTATGAAACTTTTATGCCTTATTGTGTAACGGTATAAACGGGTGGTAGAACGGGATTACAGATAAAATTGGCCTTTTTCCACCGACCAGTCAGCGTATGGGAGTGGGTAAGATGTTGATAAATTTTGCACATCCAGAATAGTAAATCGTACGTAAGTCAAAGTAGGGGATGAAGACGTAATCAGATCGGTTAAGGGCGCCAGAATGTTTGGTAGTCAAAATAAGGGACGTCGTGCCAAAATTACGAATACATAGCGTGTCTAAACATACAAACAACATACGCCTACCCACCCGCAATCAAGCCCAGGTGTCCTCAACAGCAACTCAGCAAACCATCTGAAATAGGGCTTCAAAATAGCACTACACGCCTGACAAATAAAAGCGTGTTAATCACTCAATAATGTTACGTTACGTTACTACACCTCAGTGTAAATAATTAGGCATAATATAATAATCTTAACAAAACAAAAAAAACAAAAATCACCCTTAATGGATGCACTCTAAATGAATTCAAAGTCAACTAGAAGTCGAATAAAACGCTGAATATCATTAACGCTATCCCTCAATAAAGAAACTGTAACTTCGTTACGTTAAAACTTAAGCTCCTAAATTACCGGTAAATTTGCAATTTAAAAAACAACTTTTGTGTAACACAAAAGGGGTTTTCACAGAATTAAAACACATTTATGATACCTAAACAAAGTTATAATAAATTAAAAAAATAATATAAATGTAAACATACGATAATGCGTATAAAAAAAATAACAAATGCTTAATTGGCGACGGGAGGTCTCGCCAGAATTCTGCGTAACGCCGTTCAAAATTGCTTAACCTAAATATTTCGTGGATTATTAAACTACACTACTTCAGGGTCAATTGCCTTTTAATACAAAAATGAAGAGTGTGAAGGCGGAGCGTCAGAATTATGATTACTTACAAGAATTAAACCAAAGCAACAACTTAATTTATAAAAAGGTAACCGACTCCGCTTTCAAACCCTCGTTAATAAAGAAAATAATTTAAGGCACACACGCAAAAGATCTCGAAAATACTCAATAAAACACAATGTTATACTACCTTAATGTCTAAGTTAGCACCTCTTCTGTGTTACCACAATCGAAAATGAACCCAATGACCAACTACTGCTATTACGGATACGGAATCTCCCTAGTCTGACACAAGATGATGAGTGATAATGTTGACTATTTCTTTTTTTTTCAAACGGTTCCTTGATTGAGTCTCGGTAAAGTGTTACTGCGTTAATTAAAAACTTCTTTTAAAATAATGAATTGTGCACTCAACTTGCTCGATAACTTTTATCTTTTAAATAGTTTTCTTTACACTACCAATCCCAAAAGGTTATTAACTTTATTTATATAAATCTAGTTTTAATATTCTGCGAAAGTTTCTTTGTACTTCAACACGCCCTGCACGGCAATTAAGTGGCACTCCAAGAACGTTAATTTAATAAGTCCGCAACAGCGACATAAACCAACGAGGTCACAGAAGCACTAAAATAACACGACGGTGTTCCCCAGGTAACTTGATTACGTAAAATCGAAGTCGGCACTAGGTCTTGTCCTTTGGTGATTGAACAATTTCACTTAAAATCCCTTCACAGATTTTCTTCAAAAGTAGGTAACTACCCTCACAACACGAAAGTTCGTTCGTTAAACACCAAAAGGTCCAATCTATCAACGTTCTAACCAACCCCTTAAGCCGTAACAACAAACGTCCCAGTAACACTCCTCGAGAGAGCTGTCAAAAGCCGAATCCCTAAATTATTACCAGATTCTATCTTGGATTTTCGAATCCCACCACTCACAAAAAATCTCATTTAATCTAGTTCCACCAATTAAGAAACGGAAGGAGAAGATATGACACCCCCTACCCACAAATTTCGTTCTCAAACGATAATTTTCAAAATTCTAAACGTCAGCAGAATCAACGTGAAAACTATCTCGGTATTTTCATTTTCATTTAAGTTCAAACAATTAGTCCCACATTCTATCTTTATGACTCAAAACCAACATACTCAATATTAAACTGAACCACTGCAATTAACCGACTCCATGTCGCCCGAATGATATCAAATACATTTAAATCTACGTTCTTTCTTTAAGTTACTTAATTTTACAAAACTTTCTATTAAATTTTAAGGAAATCAAACGAAATAAACATTATTTAAATTTATATACAACTATTTACAAATAAAACGCTACTCAACAGTCAATAACCGGGGAACAATAAGGAAACAATCTCTCAAAATTTAAGTGCAATATTACGAAAAACTCAATAAATTTAGAAACCAATTATCGATGATTTCAAACCTCATTCCTTAAATTACGGAATAGTAATTCACAAACAAAAAAAACTTAAGCTCGAAACACCATCCTGAAAGGTCGCGACACACGTAAAACAAATTCATCCATACAGCTCAACTCAACAGCAAAAATTTGACGGTAAATCGCTAGAAAATCGTGATCCTATCACAATTGATTAACAATTTCACTTTTTATAAAATGTTATAGAATTATATATCTGATAAAGATTTATCCCGGTGAACATGTATTCTGTAAACAATATTTTTTAATATTTTTGTTTGTCTTAGTCTAAAAGGTTCATGAATAACAGAATATTGTTATCTAAATCTTTTTAGACTGATCACAAATATTTTGAGTTACCTTAAAATGGTTAGTTGTGAGTAATCGGATAAGTCGTTCAAAATACAAGTTTTAGGCCATAATCCTAAAAAAAGTATTACGGATAAAATTATAATGACGTCTAAAATTGAGAAAAGGTAATAAATAAACAAAATTATAGCTGTTCCATTTACCACTACCATCGTAATCGTTTTTTGGCCCTCAACATTTTATTAAATGTGACTGATCTGTTTATTCACGGATATCATTAAGGAACGCCCTATACTTTGTATGCCAGTTTGGCTTCAAAATATGGCATGGCAACTGCACAAATTTCATAGTCTTTAACACATTGTACCAGTTGTACCGATAGGAAATTTAAGTGCTTGAACTGTTTCTTTTTTCCCATAATGTATCTATAAAATGAATGTTTACAACGAAGCATATTTTTGTATTTTATCTAATGTATCATATTAACTTAAAAATCACAAACTGCTGAACCTTGTGTCATATAAGAACACAACACCAAAATACAAATTATAAGTACCGAGTTACACCCTAAAACGTTTAGAAACAAAAACTATGGTTCACAGTGAAGCTATTTTAGGAATATGGAATGGGAATTAAAGTATATTAAAGTATATTACATATATAACATCAATAAATTTTATTTCTTTCAAAGTTATACCTACTTGAAAAGTTAGACAATCAAGCAATAAATTGTATTCGAAACCATTATATATAATGAAAAAAGTGGTGACAAAAGATGAAACTCACCAGATATAATACTTGAGGAATTCAGTGAACCGTATTAATTCGCGTCACACTACTTACTACTGAATAAAAATACCTATTTACTTAACAATATTGATAATATCAAGAATATGATTACATAAACTTGAATTCCATCGTGTCTTAGTTATACGGTGAAGGTCATCGCATGACTAAAAATTGGTAAACAGGTATATCTACTATTTTTATTTCTTGGACATTATTTTATATCTTTTTAACTATTACCACATAAATGTAAATTTACAATATAAGATGGAGTTATTTTGATTTACTTTCTTATACTGTTCAGGGGGAACAAATTCAACGTTATTAAAAAATTTATGTAATGTTAAAAGTGCCTTTCAACACTATTTCGAGTACCTCTCAATTATTTCTAATCTTCCCACACTCTTGTTATATTATTACTGAAAGTAATGTTTAATGAAAATAAATTATAATTATTTATTACCTTATAATCTATTCAAAAGAAGAATTACATTTCAATATTATTTTTATATTCTTTAATTAACACGAAACTCAATTCGCAGTGAAGGTACAAGTGATAGCAATAAATTATTACAAGGTGAATTCGCTATTAAGAGAATGCGATCTAATATACACATAGAACACTTATAAAACCTTATTACTAGAATACCCAAATACAAAAGTGAAATATTATGTTATATTATTAGGTTGGCCTATTGTCTGAAATAATTTTAGTACCTAAATCTAAAGGAACCTTTGTAAATAACGAGGCCATGAAAACTTTTTTGTAGAATTTCTGAAAGATATTTAGCAAATTTATAGGTTGGACTAACAATTGATGAAATGATTGGACGAAGTGAACGTTATTTTTGTGAATTTTTGGTAATCCATAATTTACCTGAGATAGAATTGTTAATAGTTAACTCCTTTTTTGAATCTGCGATCATCGCTCTACTGTGTAATACGAGCGGTCGTTTTTATATTCTCGGACTAGGCATGATAAGAGTAGATTAGAACAACAACAGAAATTTATGTTTCAATATAGGCCCCTTGCCTTTCAATACAAGTATTACGTCGTTTCAATAATATCTTTAACCCATTATAAAAATAATCCTTTGGTTTACTCGAAAAATGGCTTTCAACAGCCGTATAAGTTCATCATCGTCCCTAAATTTCCTTCTCCTTAGTGTTCTTTTGAGATCTGGAAGCAAAAAATAGTCTTTGGGGGCTAAATCTGGACTAAGGTGGGTGATCAATTTCTACAAAGTTACATTTAGCAACGGCAGCTTTTGAAAGTCTGGGCTGGTGCATTATCATGAAGCATCAGGACACTTAGATGCATTAAGCTTGCATAATACTACTCTCCTGTGATTGTACCACCCTTCTTTAGATAATCAATCATTAAAATTCCTTGGCAATCCCAAAAAACAGTTGCCATTATGTTTCTTGCAGAACGAGCAACTTTAAACCTTTTGGGACGACTGGAACCCCTAATATGCCAATGCATCGACTGTTGCTTCGGCTCAGGATCAAAAGGATGGACCCAAGTTTCATCTCCGGTGATAAGCCGGTTCGTCCCCACAAAGCGCCAAAAACTCTTCACACTTCTCCATTCGAGTAAGCATTTGAAAAGGCTTAAGCATTCGTGGAACCCATCTCGCACTGACCTTTGTCATTCCAAGGTAATCGTGTAAAATTCTGAAAACTGTGGTTTCTGAAACTCCTAATAAAGACGCTAATTGTCACTTCTTTAATATTTCATCTTCCAATACCAAACACTTGGTTTTTTCAATGACATCCGAAGTGATCATGTCAACAAGTCGACCTGGACGGGAATCATCATCTAGTGATTCTCGGCCATGTTTAAACAATTTTGACCATTCATAAATAGTCGACTTGGAATGGCAATTATCCCCGTATACAATCCACATTTCTTCATGAATAACATTTGTAGACTTTCCTTGTTTTGTAAGAAACTTTATAACAGCTCTATATTCAAGTTTGTCCATTTTGAAACGATACAAACTGCCAGATATTAGAACTAATAATGCTGCAATTGTTTTGTACATTTTCCAGCACGTTACCATGGCATATGTGATTTAAAATCAATAAAATGAAAAATTACATTAATATTGTAAATTGCCTAGTCCGGGAATATAAAAACGACCCTTTGTATACATTTATTTTATTTTGTATAGTAAAAGTTGGACCTTTGGTTAGTTGTTTATAAGTGTTATCATCATTTAACAAAATTAGATTTTGATATACAATCTTGTTTATCTAATGTGACTGTAATTGAAGGTTTCCCTGTTTTAGTAACTAAAATGTTAGGATTATCTTTTAGAAACTTTTTCACTTTACTGTACGGGTGGCAAGATAAGAATGCAAAGTGCTATTTCTCGGAAACTATTCGTCGTAGAGAGTTGCGGTAAAAAATTTTATTACTAAAGTGGCAAAAAAAACCGTGTAAAATATTTTCAAATTTGCAAGATGACCGCCAGGGGGCGTAACCGACATCCTAAACCTTTAAAGTGACTTTTGACTGAAACCCACCTAGTGAATGTACCAAAAATGCTTTTTAAAGCTCAGCTTTATTACAGTAATTTTTGTTTGACGTATCTATTAAAATAAAGTGGTGGGGGTTGGGGGTATTCAGTGATTTTTTAAATAAACAGCTGTAACTTCTAAACGACTGAACTGATTTTAGTAAACTTAGTCTCGTTGGAAAGGACATTTATTGCTCCATCAAATTCATCTTATCTGTAATATGTCCAATTTTTAGTGATGCCGCTAGGGCGGCATAGCGGCATCACTAAACTTCTCTAAAAAAAATTACAACAGCTACAACTTTTTCTCTTGACAGGCTACGAATGGCCTCTTGAATTCGTACTTTCATGTCGTCTCTCGTTGTTTGTAGAGTTTCGTAAACAATATCTTTTAACCGATCCCATAGATAAAAGTCCAACCAGGTTAAGTCTGGTAATCGGGGTGACCAAGGAAATAGACTTCCTCGTCCAATCCACCTCTGGTGATATGTTAAATTTAAGTGTTCTCGTACATTTATTGAAAAATGTGTTGGGCAACCATCTAGTTGTAAAAACATATTTTGCCGTAATTATAAGGGCACATCTTCTAATAGAAGATTGGTTTACCAGAAAATCAAGAAGTACGACACCATGGTTCATCAAAGAAATAGGGACCTATAATAGTTCCGTCCAGGATGCCACACCAGACATTACGGCCTTGACGTTGGATCTCGTGCAACCAGTGAGGATTGGCGTCAGACCAATAATGCATATTATGCAAATTAACGTTTCCATCACTTTTAAAAGTGGCCTCATCCGTCCAAAGAATTTCGGATAGAAATCCTCTATTTGCCTGATCATGCCCAACATCCAATGACAATAATCTATCCGTCGGTCACAGTCTTCGCCATGTAAGGTTTGATGTAAAACCATATAATTCTATAAATTTTAAATTACAAACTCATTGTGAAACAAGTAGTATTTTCAGTGAGATGAGAACTTACCTATGATCCTTTAAAATGTTTTGAATAGTAGTTCGTGACGTATCCAACGCGAGAGGCATTGCTCTCGTACTAACGTGGGGATTCAATGACATGTATGCTAAGACATTAACGAAAGCTTCCAGTATTACGCAAATTTTCCACTAAACGTGGAAAAATTCTCGCATCGCGTAGACGCCGATCTGGATATCGAGCTGAATATATTCTCTTAGCCAGTGCCGCATCTTGAAGATACTCAAAATATACCGCAATCATATCACCAGGTTCATCATTTGTAAAAGACATTATAAGTGGTTTCAAGGATTTACTTGTGCAACAAACATAAATTACACTGTCTGTCAAATTTTAATATTTGTTTACAAGTTGATTTTAGGTATTTGTTTTTTCTTAATGGCCTACTCCTAGTATTCTGCCTATATTGCACTTGCATATTCTATGCATTGATTATTATGCCCCTACACGTTTTTTTTGTGATTTTTAAAATTTTGAAAACTTTTATTATTTAAAAATTATAAAATAATGAAATTTTTTCATTGAATCTTGAAAAAAGACAAATAAATAAGAGTAAATACCGGTGTGATATCGACTTTTTCAAATTTTATGATAACCAAATTTTCTTTCTTCGATATTTTAGGGTAGGAATAAGATATTGAAAGGCGGTTTTCACTAACCTATTTAGGGATGATTTGATCTTATTTTTATGAAAAAAAAGTCATATTGTTGCATTTAATTTTTTAGAGAATTGTGATTTTCTGATATTATATCAAAAAACGCGCTCTAGCGGCATCACTAAAAATTAAAGATATTACAGGTAAGATGTATGATGGAACAATAAATGCTCTTTCCAACGAGACTAAGTTTATTAAAATCAGTTCAGTCATTTAGGAGTTACAGCTGTTTATTTAAAAAATCATTGAATCACCCCCCACCACTTTATTTCAATAGATACGTTACTCGAATAAAGTTGATCTTTTTTTTGGTACATTTACTAGGTGGATTTCAGTAAAAAATCACTTTAAAAGTTTGGCTTCCTCGTGGTCATCTTGCAAATTTGAAAATATTTTTCACGGTCTTTTTGTGGCCACTTTAGTAATAATTTTTTTTACCGCAACTCTCTACGACGAATAGTTTCCGAGAAACAGCACTTTGCATGCTTATCTTTCCACCCGTATATTACATTATCTTGGTTCTTAAAATATACGTTTATAAAATATCTTTTGCTTGTGTGTTACATTCAGTGGATGCAACTATTGATTCTGCATTGGCTAATAATTTTCCTATATGAATATCTGTAATACTTTGTTAAAGATAAAAAGTTTTTAACGTCTGTGGGAATTTTAACAATACTAAGATTAACAAACCATTTACTATTATCATTAAGCAAATGTTTGTTATCTACAAATAGCTGAGGTGGTAAACAATCAAAACTATCAAAATATAATGATTTGTTAAATGATAATAACACTTACAATCTACTAACTGTAGAAGTTTCTTCATGTTTTAAATTTGCCGCCGTGTTTATGTTGGCTGGGCAACGCCCACTCTGACTCTTGAATGTGCCCTAAGATAAGAAAAAGCTAAGATGGCAACTCGTTTGTGTTTGTAACGTATTACGAAATAAAGCTTGTCCTTGTTTTGAAACCAAGACGGATTTTATTTAATAAACAGATTATGTGGCTCGCAGGAAAAATTACTACAAATTAATCAGAAGTGGGATCAGATCCGTCAGTAAGTAGATTCAATAGATACTTTATGAAAAATGTCTGAAAACGAGAACCAGCGTGCCGAACATAATTTCCACTGTACAATTAATGAAGATTCCCCATCACAATCTGTTGTGATGAATGTAGACGATATTATTCAGGCGCCAGTTAGAAATATGATTTTATACGAGAGGAATCGTTCCAGTACCAGTACTGAAGTAAGTAATGATGATAATCCAGTTATGCATAAACCTTCTTATAGTGAAATATCAGCATTAATACCAGAATTTAGTGGAGCTGAAAATAGGACGGTATGGTTAGAGAGTTGATAGTATACAAGGAGTGTATCGGATAAAAGGTGAAATCATCCAGCTTGTTGCCATGGGGAAATTTGTGGGTCAAGCGAAGAAGTGGTATTTAAGTAAAAGTGAATTTATATTGATGGAATAGGCGACCCTAAAAAATGACATGATAAGAATGTTTAATAATGGTAAGGATTTAATTTATTTAAGAAGAGAAATGAAGAAACGGAAGTGGCGAAAAAATGAACTGTTTACTACTTATTATCATGAGAAAGTTATATTAGGGAATAATGCAGAAGTTCCTGAAAACGAGTTAATCCAATACGTTATCGATGGATGCGAAGACAAAATCTTACAAAACCAAATTAAAATGTTCCAGGCCCAGATTAAGTCACTAGAAGATTTATATAACGTTATGAGAAATGTTACAAGGGAAGAAACTGAAGTTCCAAGTTCAAGGTATCAAATAAAGAGACGTAAGTTTGTGAAATCTGCCCATCAGAGAACAAGTAATTTTTCATTGAAATGTTTCAACTGAAATGGTGACGGTCACCATATTCAGGATTGTACCAAGCCACGAAGAGAAAAAAGTTCATGATTAGTTGTGGTAAAATGGATCATAAAATAAGAGACTGTCCACAAAAAGTAGGGAATCGTACAACAACTTCTAGTTCATTAAATTTATTAGAAGATAAAGTTTTATGCAAACCTAAATGTTGATTTTTATGTTCTAAAATTTAATTTAAAATGTGTTCTGGATAGTGGTGGTCCTGTCAATCTAATAAGTGAGTCAGCAGTTACCTCAAGATTTAATTCAACCTCATTCTGAATCTGATGTCATTTTTAAGGGTATTAATGTTTTCTGATACTATTTATGTTGATAGCTTTGATTTTTATGTTGTACCAAAGAATAATATGTCATTTGAGTATCTATTAGGTAAAAATTTTATGACTAATCCTAAAATAAAAAGCATTCAATTTGTAGATAGCAGTGTGCAAAATTTAAGAAATGAATAGGTAGAAGAATCTCAGAATTTGACATGAATGAATTAATGTTAATTCAGGATATTTATGATGATTCTGATGTTAATTTAAATATTGAACCTTTTTTACCTATAAACGTAAAAGCTGAAATAACAAATACTTTTAAATCACATTATTTAGAGGCTGAAAAACCTAACAAACGTTTTGTTAAATCTGAAGCTAAAATAATTATTAAGGAAGAGATTCCACCTTTTTGAATGTAATGAAGTAGAAAAAATTATTAATGATCTGTTAAATCAAAATATTATTAGGAAAAGTAACTCTGAGTATAGCAGTACTATTGCATTAGTAAATAAAAAATCAAATGGTTATAGATTATGTATAGATTTTAGGGAATGGGTGACAATTTTCGTCCTCTTTTAGTAGACGACCAGATTGACAAAATGAAAGATAAACACTATTTTACAAAACTTGACCTTATGAGTGCATTTCGCCATGTTAAAATAGCACTTCATCTATTACTCACAATGGACAGTACGAATACCTTAGGCTTCCATTAGGATTAAAAAATAGTCCAGCCATATTCATGAGATACATAAATACGAGTTTTAAGCCCTTGTTGGATGAAAATAAGATTTTCATTTATATTGATGACCTGTTAGTAGCAACGGAAACAATTTCTGAGAATTTATCTATTTTGAATTGAACCAAAATTTATTATCACTGAAACTTGAGAAATGTTTCTTTTTGTATAAGGAAATATGTTATAAAATAAATATTAATGGAATTAGTCCTAGCAAAGAAAATATTGAAGCCGTTGTAGATTTTACAATACCTAAAAATTTCAGAGAGGTTGAAAGTTTTATTGGACTTGCCTCATATTTTCGTAGGTTTATACGGAATTTTGCATTGATAGCTAAACCCTTATATGACTTACTAAAGAAAAATGTTGTTTTCAAATTTGGGAAAGGAGAAATGCATGCTTTTGAGCAGTTAAAAACTTTTCATATGGTTTCGGGTCAATTCTACTACAGAAACAATCTGATGGTTCACCCTGTATTTTATTTTAGTAAACGTACAACACCTGTTGAATCTAAATACCATTCTTGTGAATTAGAAATGCTTTCGATTATCTACGCTTTACAAAGAATTAGATTTTAATTTACAAGGTATTGAATTCAAAACTTTTACATATTGCAATAGCCTTAAGTTGGCTCTTCAGAAAAAAGAGATTAATCCTCGCATTATGCGATGGGCTTTAGTACTTCAAAATTATTCTTATACTATGGAACACAGGTCAAAAAATAAATGGTACATGCAGACGGTTTAAGTCCTAGAAATATTTTAATTACAGAAGATAATAGTTTTGAAAGAGTTTTAAGTATCAAGCTAGACCAAGATAAAGAAATTGGAGAAGAGTAAGTGTAAATTATTCGAACTCATGAATGATTTAGTTTATAGGAAAAGTAGACATTTTTTGTACCAAAAAGCATGGAAGAACAAGTTATACATACATATGCGCGCGCGCGCGCCCACACACATACACACACACACACACACACACACACACACACACACACACACACACACACACACACGCACACACGCACACAGCACACACGCACACACGCACACACGCACACACGCACACACGCATACACGTGCACACGCGCACACGCGCACACGCGCTCACGCGCACACGCACACACGCACACATGCACGCACGTGCACGCGCACGCGCACACGCACACGAACACGCACATGCACATGCACACGCACACGTACACAATATATATATATATATATATATATATATATATATATTGAGATGATTAGAGATAAGATTAATACAGGGCAGAGTAAATAAGCTTATATTCTTTATAGTGGATAAATTTAGATAGACTGGAGAATGTTTACACTGCGTTTTTTAATAAGTAAAATAGTAGATGAGTGAGAGAAATTGGTTTTGATTTAACGAAGCAGGCTTGGTGGAATTTGCACAAGTTATATAGCTATATAAGGAGCATGTGAGGAAGGTCAGAAGGAGTGATATTTGTGAGTGCGATTAAGTTCGTAGAATATATTTCAATAAATTGACAATTTATTCAAAGTATTTTTGCAATTTAGAGACTTTACAGATATTTATCACATGAAGTAGGTTTATAATAATATGTAGAACATGTTTCTAGTTAGTTACAATGCAGGAAATATATAAACTTCAAGAAAGGCTTATGATACGGACACGGTTTAGTTTTAATTCACAGACAAAGTGTACAAAAAGTGCAGGAGACGTGGTAGTGCGTTGTAAACATTAATTAGAACACGAACAACATTTCTACATTGGGATATTTAACATAAAAGTACTTTTGGCGTACAAAATCTGCATAAGTGTGCTAAACAATTTGGATTTATGAATTGACAAAGTTTTAGACTATACAGTGAAAGTAAACAGTATTGATGTTAAAGTAATTCAAGTAATTTGGACGTTGTAAACGCAAGTTATGAGTAAAATTGTAATAAATTAGGTTAAGTTTTAATTTTAAGGATTTTGCAAATTTATAATTTTTGTAGGATAATTTAAGCTTAAAATAAATTATAAGAGTAATTAATAGAAGGTTTCCCTCGTTTTCATAAAGAAATTTACAATGTACAAGGTATATGAACATAAAATTAGAAAAGTGGGGTTAACTACCTAAATTTCTAATATAAAAAAGGAATTTCTGTTAAAATTAAGTTATATGATTTGAAATATATGTGTTCTGAAACAGTTTTTCGTGTAGATTACGAATATGTAATTAGCTTAGGTGTAAAATATAGTTTCTTATATATAGTAAAATTAGATTATAAATTGTCAAATTGCATAGTGTCGAAGCAAATTAGGGCTTATGAGCTATCGCTTTACGCGGAATTTTGCCCTGATTCCGAATCTGTTTTTAAAAAGTAAATCCGACTTATTTTACGAAAGTTATAGCATAATTTGTATTTTAGTTAAGTTAACAATTTTGTTTAGACAAATCAGAGGCTTGGTTACTTTGTGTGCAGGGTACAGAAAAAGTTGAAATTTTGGTAGCTCACAGAAAAGTATAAAAGGAATTGATCCTGATTTCTCGCTCTCTTACAATTCTTAATTTTTATGACTAACAAGTAAAAGTGTTAATAGTGTTGGTGTTAACATGTAAGTGTTAAGTTACGGTAATATTATCGGATTAAATTTAAAAGTTAGGTTATCGATATAATTGTGGATTATAATAAATTTGTTTCGATTCGTTTACGTGTTCATATTTCGGTTGATGTGTCTTTGTTTTTTTTATGTTAATAAAATTATTCAGTTCTCTGAATTTTTCTGACGCGACGCATAGCTATTAACAAACTAAATTCCATAACGGAATCTAAAACAAAAGTGACATTAATTAAAATTTATATGAACATACATTAATTAAAATTTATATGAACATAAAATATAATTTTAAAAACGAAAAATTTTATAAACATTTAAACCATCATATAAATAATATACGATTTAAAACACAGTGCTTAATTGAAACTATATAAGCAACTTTACGTAACGTTACAATTACCATCAAGAAAAGTCGTTCTTCAACAAAGTGTACTTGGATGAAGTATGGAAATCTATGCAGCACCACTATGAACAACAGACCAGTATCATCGGCTACATATGGGAAGAAGTCTACCCACGGTATTAATATGGAACCAGCCAAATGAAAACATCTTTGGGAATATGCAGATACACATGTGAGTGAAATTTAATTATCATAACCCATAAATCGTTTTGATTATTCGTTCGATTTCCCGTATTTACGTGTTTATTGATTATATGTGTAAATGTTTGTGCGACAACATGGTATAAGGTAAATGAACCAGTGTTAGTATCAACCTTTCAATTTTAATTTTAAACAAAACATAATTGAACTCACATATTTAAGATCTTTTATTGACATTTTTACCAGGCTGCATTTTAATTCATTTAGAACGCTACGCATGCGTTATTGTGCAGGTTTAATTAAGGTCTGTTTCATATACCATCCAATTATTATAATTTGCAATTTATTTCACAAAGAACATTTTTTATATTAAAAGTCAAAATTTTCATGATTTCACGATTACATTTAAACGCAATCAAATTTACATCAAAGGTTAAATTATGTTTACTTTATTTGTCGATAAAGCTAATGAAATCTATTCCTATATGAGATAATTTGAGCTAGTTCGGTGCAGTATAATTTGATTATTAATTATAATTACAATTATATTTATTTTTTTAATTATTCAGCCATTACAATTATATACATGATCAAGTTAGTCATGTACGTGTAGCCAAAATAATGGAACGTATTAATAGGTCTTTTTGGTTTCCTAAATTAAAGCAAAAAGTAAAAAAATATGTAGCTAGCTGTTTCAAGTGTAATGTATTCTCATCTGGTAACAGTCATAAAGAAGGATTTTTACATTATACCAAAGGGGGATTTGACATTTAATAAGATTCACATAGACTATTACGGACCGTTAGAGAAAACTCAAAATAAACATAAATATATTCTTGTCACTATAGATGTTTTTACTAAGTTTGTTTTTCCAGCAAACCTAGACTACCACGAAAACCCAAAACCAAATTCAAACACCTCCCAGCACTCCTCCTTCAACGAACAGATAACCTACCAGAGGAGCTCCTCAACAATACTCCCTACATCGTTAGATGAACCAAAACCAATCCTCGCGAGTGAACGATGACGATCGCCGCAACGAAAACGCACAATTCTATCTATTCAATAATACTACCGACTACACATCCAATATATCCAAGATATACAGTTATATATACATATATTATATCCTTTTTTATTTTTTTCTTTACCACAAAATCAAAATATCAATATTGTAACCACATTCAATACACAAATATAACACAACACAAACACATAATACCCAGGGCTGAAGAGGGAGAAGATACCTAAACTATACGAAGAACGAACACCTTTATTGAACCCAGGAAAAAAAGAAGATCCCGAAACAGAAGCAAACGAATTAAAAAAAAAGGTTTGTTTGTACCCTTGTACAAAAACTGTAACTAGTCAGATGATTAAGCACTTAAATCATTAAGAATAATTTATGATAGAGGTAGTAGTTTTACTTCTGACGAATTTAAATGTTTCTACAACAGTATGACATATCCACTGGTATGCCCCAAGCTAATGGGAAACTTGAGGTCATTAATAAAACTATTAGGTCAACCTAAATTAGTAGATGATATTCATAAATGGGATAAAATTTTAAGAGATGTGGAATTTGCGATAAATAATTCTGGTCAAACACCAAGTATGCTCTTATTTGGGATTAATCAAAGGGGAAAAATTGACGATACTTTACTTGAATATTTGACTAGTATATTAGGGACACGGGAAAGGGATTTATCGTTAATCACAGAAAAAACAGCAGAAAAAATAAAGGTATCCCAAAATTAAAATAAAACTTATTTTGACAAAGGGATAAAAGAGCCATATTCATATAAAATTGGAGATTTAATAATGGTTGTTAATAATGATATCATTCCAGGAGTAAATAAAAAATTCCTCCCAAAGTCTCGTGGGCCTTATGTAATAAAGGAAATTTTAAGTAATGGGATATATATCATAACAGATGTCAAGGGATTCCAAGTCACTCAAATACCTTATGAAGGAATTGTCACACCCTCTAGAATGATAGTTTGGCAGAATGAAATTGACGAATGACTCGTTTTATGTACCTTATTGGGTTGTTTAAGATACATTATCTATGACAATTATTTTATTTTTAAAACTCATTTACCTAACTTTGATTTCTATTTTTACGATATGATTTGGATTTAAGGATAGGAATAATAAAAAATTCTTATATTTACGCATGAAAGCTTATGTTTATTATAAATTATGATTATTGTGTACTAATGGAACTTATGTTACAAATATCATATGATTTAGGATACATGTATGTCACGTATGTTATGATACTTGTGTATGCTTATTTGATTATTGTGAATACCATTATGATTTTTATATACTTCTTATGTTATGTATGTATTCATTATCAAATGTTATGTTCAGTAATAATACTTTCCTTACGACAATTACAGTATATTCAAGATATATATTTATGGAGATGAATTACTATACTGAACCATTTATGTCATTATGTAACTATTAAGACTATAATTAACCTTATGATGTTGTGTGTTTTGTTTATTGTTACTTTTAATTATTTTGATTGATGATAATCAAATGTCAGGATGGACGAACTGTAGAAGCTTCTTTATTCTTTAAATTTGCCGCCGGATTTATGTTGGCTGGCCAGCGTCCGCTCTGATTTTTGAATGCGCCCTAACTTAAGAAGAAGCCAAGATGGCAACCCGTTTATGTTTGTAACGTATTAAGAAATAAAGTTTTTCATTGTTCTGAAACCAAGACCCTTTTTATTTTTAAGAAATATATTATGCCGTCCGCAGGAAAAATTACTAAATAACCAAAGATCCAACTTTTACTATACAAAAGAAAATCAAAGTATTTTACACAGATCATAGATTCAAAAAGGAGCTAACTATTAACAATTCTATTCCAGGTAAATATTATGGATTACCAAAAATTCACAAAAATAACGTTCCACTTCGTCCAATCATTTCATCAATTGTTACTCCAAACTATAAATTTGCTAAATATCTTTCATAAATTTTACAAAAAAGTTTTTCTCTAGGAAAATATAATATCCAAGACACATTCAGTTTTGTAGTACAATTTCGACATCTTTCACTTCTTCCTGATCATATATTAATTTTGTTAGACGTTACCTCGTTATCAAACGTTCCTTTAGATTTAGTTATTAAAATTATTTCAGACAGACAGTTGGCAAAAAATTTCTGAACATTGCACTTTTTTAAAAGAAATGTTCATAACCTCCACTAATATAATATTTAACGACACTTACTTCACTTTTAACTCACGTTTGATATACTGATTTTTGGCACTCTTATGGGTAGCCCTATATCCCCAATTCTAGCTCAAATTGTTCTGGATTCTTTTTTAGGTAAGGTAGTCCCCACATTGCCTTACAACATGGTTTTCTTAGTCAAATATGTAGATGATATTATTTGTTCATTACCAGCAAATATGATTGACATCACAATACAGTTCTTTAACACATTCAATTCCCACTTAAAATTTACAGTAGAAATATAATTTGATTGTAAAATTTCATTTTTAGATACGTTGGTATACAGAAAGGGTGATAATTTATTAGGTTTTCATATTATAATAAAAATATTTCTTAATAATGGATATCTTAAACCATTATTAAATAAACTTATTTTCAGTCATCAGCTCAATTGCCATAAACCAGAAAAAATTGTAGAAATTAAATACAGAAAACTACCTTTCATTAACCGCTTAACACCTCTTTTAACAAAAATTCTTTAAAAAAACCTTAATTTTCATAGCACTCATATGATAAATCTATAGAAAATTTATTCACTAAACTAAAAGATAAAACTCCAAAATTACTTTTTAGTAATATAGTATATAGTATTCAGTGTAAATATAATCTTACATATATAGGACAAACTAACCAATAGTTACGTTCCCGTTTAACTCAACAGCGTAGTGACGCCAAAATTTGTGCTCTATCGACTCATTTTTACACATCTCATGCAGCCAATTTTGAAGAAACTAAAATACTAGAAATAGAGTCAAACTATAAAAAAGATTATTCTTAGAGTAATACCACATTAATACAAAACGAAAACATTTTCAATAATAAACAAGACCTTAATATGGTTTACTATTATTTGTATCATCTTAATCTACAATGACATCTAGTTACAATATATTTGCAATGGACCAGTGATTGTAATTTTTTGTTAACTTATCATGTATCCCAATTGATAGGACATCCTAGTTTGTTTATTGTTTGAATTGGATTGAGCATGACCTTGTCAACTGAATAGTGTAGAATGCCAATGTCAACGTAGTGATTTTGGTAGATTTCGATATTTTTAGACTTTATGATTGTTGATTTACTTTGTCTTTGTATTTGACAGACTCTCTTCTTTGTATTATTAATTGTAGTTAACGTTTAACCAAGCTGTTTTGTAAGTAGAAATACTTTATCAATGTTTGTAATTTTATGCTTAGTTCATATTTTAGTTTTTTGAAAATGATTTTAAATAAATCGAAACGTAGAAGTGTTATCAGTATATATATATATATATATATATATATATATATATATATATATATATATATATAATATATATATATATATATATATATATATATATATATATATATATATATATATATATATATATATATCAGGTAAATCTTATCTAATCCGCCAAAATTAAAGGCGTGCTAGAACTCATCATTCTAAGCAAAAAAGTTCATATGTACATGGGTCCGGAAATGCTTCGTTTCCGAGATACAGGGTGTCAAAGTTGAAAAAAAAGTCGCGTTTTCTTCAATATCTTTCGACTGTTTCGAAATAGTTTCATGAAATTTCGTATACGGGGTTTTTTTGGGATGACAAATTCAAAGTTGTGGTCCATTTGGTTGTCGTTTCTAGAGGGCGTCAGCGGCAACGATTTCGATCCCTTTAAATCGTAGCAATTTTTTTTGCTACACTGTATGCCATTTTGGACTAGAAAAATCGATTCTCCTATCTTTTGTTCTAAAAAAAGGTATATCATAGTGATGTCGCTAGGAGCAACCCTTTCCGAGAAAAACGCTTTTAAAGCTCATGATGCATACACATTTTCGGAGGGTATTTTATCAATAGGAATTTTTAATTGTTACTAAGTAACTTACTTGTCTACTCATGTACTTATCTGTCTCTTTGCGTTCATTGATAATAAAATTTTAATAAAAAATCCATAATTAAATACGATAGAATGCCTAGACATACAACATGTATACTTTTAATATTAATTTTTTTCTTTTTTTAATGTTTTTTTTCTCGGAAAGGGTTGCTCCTAGCGACTTCACTAAGACATACCTTTTTGTAGCAGAAAAGACAGGAGAATCGATTTTTTTAGTCCAAAATGGCATACAGTGTAGCACAAAAAAGTTGCAAAGATTTAAAGTGGTCGAAATGGTTGCCGCTGGCGCCCTCTAGAAACCACAACTAAATGGACCACAAATTTGAATTTGTCATCCCAAAAAAACCCCGTATACGAAATTTCATGAAACTATTTCGAAACAGTCGAAAGATATTGAAGAAAACGCGATTTTTTTTTCAACTTTGACACCCTGTATCTCGGAAACGAAGCATATCCGGACCCACGTACATATGAACTTTTTTGCTTAGAATGATGAGTTCTAGTACTTCTTTAATTTTGGCGGATTAGATAAGATTCACCCTGTATATGTATATATATATTATATATATATATATATATATATATATATATATATATATGTATATATATATATATATTTTTTGAGATGATTAAAAGTAGGCATAATGATAGGGCTAGAGCTTACTGAGTTTGAATTTCTCTATAGTAGGCAAGTTAGATAAATTTCTGGAAGTATACAGTTCGTTTTCAATGCGAAAATAGTTACGAGTGAAATATTATGGTTTTGATGTGACGAAACAGGCTTTGTGGAGTTTGCACAAGGTTTTTATTTTCATAAAAGCATTGAGCTATACCAGTAGCATGTGAGAAAGGTCAACACGATTTATATTAATGGGTACGATTAGTTTCGTGTAACAGATTTATGTAATTTCGCGTTTTATTCAATGAATTTTAATATTTTGAACACATATCAGACATTGATCACATGGAGTATGATAAATATAATATGTAGAATGTATAGTATTAGGTACAATGCATAAACTATTTGAAATATGAAAGAAAGTATATGGTACGAACATAATATATTTGTAATTCAAAGACAAAGTATATAAAACGTGCATAAGAAGTGATAGTGACTTAAAAACATAATTATGTACATGAACAACAATTGTGCAGAGTGATGTTTAATATAAAATTGCAAATTCTATACAAAAATTGACAAAATAGTTCAACAATGTGAAAATGTGAAATGACAAAATTATGAACTATGGAGTACAAGTGAACAGTATTTGTGCTAGAGGCAGATATAAGAACACATTTTCTGAACATTTAAAGTGTTATAAACAGTTATTACATAAGTTAAAAGTAAATTTATAAGTTAGGTTAAGTATTATTTGTAAGAATTTCACAAAATTATAGTTTTTATAGGGTAAGATAAGTTTAAAATAAATTATAAAAACATTTAATAGTAGATTTCCCTCATTTTAACAAGGAACTTAACTATAAATATGTAATATAAACATAAAATTAGCAAAGTTAGGTTAACTACCTAAACGGTAGATGTGAAAGTGGAGATTTTGTAAAATTGAAATAAAATGGGTTGAAATAAATGTATTCTGATACAGTTTTTTATGTGGAATTTGAATATGTAATTTTTTTTGATATTAGTGAATTTAGATTATAAGTTGTCAGAATGAAAATTATCGAAGCAAAATAGGGCTTGTGAGGTATCTTTTTATGCGGAATTTTTCCCTGATTCCAAATCTGTAATTAAAAATGAAATCCGAATTGTATTAAAGAAGATATAGCATAATTTATGTTTTAGTTAAGTTCACAATTTTGTTTAGACCAATCAGAAGCTAGAATCTTTTGTGTGTAATGTAGAGAAGAAATTCAAAATTTGGTATCTAGAAGAAACGTATAAAAGGAATTGCTCATTTCTCACTCTCTTGCCTTTTGAAAATTTTGTGACTAACAAGTCACAGTGTTAGTGTTATTTGTGTTAACATGTAAGTAACAATTCTCGTAAACATTATCGGATTTGAAACGCGATCGACGTAGAGTTGAGATATCAGGAACAATTGTTTTAACCTATAACTAAAGTTAAAAATAAGGTTACCGGTCACAATTGTTCGATAAAATTGTAATTGTTTCTCTTTCAAGATCGTGTGTAAACATCGGGTGATGTGCAATTCTTTTTTTGTATGTTAATAAATTCTTCAATTATCTTGGATTCGATGTTTATTTTGTTGACAGTGATTAAGATCATAAAATAAATTTTCTTTTCATAACGGAATCTAAAATAAAGGTGCAAGTGAATACAAAAATCTATATGATCTTAAAATACAAAATTAAATTTTATATTGGTAAATAAATAATACATTTTAAAAACACAAATAAAATAAAGTGCTTGCCTATAAGTATTTGAGCATTGTATTTACCACATGAAGAACAGTCAACAGTTATTTGATTTGGATGAAATTATGGAATGTTAAGCAGCATTTTTGGGACAGCAAGGCAGTATCACCAATTTATGGAAGGAAGTCTACGTCCAATGTTTAATGTGGACCAACCCGACATGAACATTATTTGGAATTTGCAGCAACACATGTGAGTGTATTTCTCTATCATAACCTTATTGCATTGATTTATTTATTTTTTTTAAATAATGTATAAATGTTTGTACGTATACACGTGTCAATATCTGAAAAGTAAATGAGTCAGTGTTGTTATAAAATTAATAAGTTTACCTCAAACAGAATTAAAATTGTGCTCAATAATTTAGATCGATTGCAGAAATTTTTTACAGGCTACATTTATTTCAGTATTAAGTGCACAACGCATGCGTATTTTGTGCATATCTCAACAAAGTTGGTTTCACATTGTAACTGTTTATTATAAAATACAATTTGATCATTTACATGAATATTCCCAGATTTAATTTATTTTGCCAACAATAAATGTTTAATGCAATTGAACCCTATCCCCAAAAGAGATTTTGAGCATTGAGTATATATTGGGAAGAGACGCAACCTTACGCGTGTATTTGAAGCTCCGCGGGTGTCATGAGGTTTAGATGGCCTTACTAGGCGTGAGAATTTTAGGTGTCATGAAAAATTCAGTATTGTGCGAAACACGAAAGGGGTAGTATCGCGCGTAGTAGCGAAGTACGTTTCAGAGACGGATTATCCGATATGCCTAACGCGGGTCATCGTTGCAGTTATTCAGACTGCTATAACACTAGAATTAAAACAAAAAAAAACATTTTTCACATTTCCGAAAGATCCAAAGCGGTTAAAAGAATGGGTTAAAAATTGTGGAAATGCCGATTTATTAACAATAGAAAACAATAAGTTGAAAAATAAATTTGTGTGTGAAGATCACTTCAAAGAAGGTGATATTTTAGTGGGGAAGAAAAGGAAATTACTTATAAAGTCAGCTGTACCAATACAATATAAAACGGGTTAGTATATACATATATATTATCTACAGGGTGCGACATATCGCTTAGACAAACTTAGCTTATATAAATCTCTAAATGAGACCAACATAAGAAAAAAGTTTTTAATATTGAAAGCATTGATTGTGTGTATAATTAATGATTGAAAGTAAAGAAAATATTTTTTTCCGTTTCATTTTTAGAAAATCTTGTTTTAGTACTTTTGGTAATTGTTGTCAATTAAAAATGAATCTGTGTGCGTTTCGATAGGTATAAAAGACAATAGTGTCTATGCGACTTTTATTATCGCTGGAAAGGGTGCCAGTGAATTTTACAAAGTAAATATGAGCAATCGATTTAATTGTTTTGAATCTTATCATTTCTACAAATTGTTAGGTCATGTGAGCACACGTCAGGAATTTATTTTTTGTAAGCATAAAAAATTTAATGAAAAGCTTCTTTGTGAAAATTTCCTTTGCAAAGTTTTATTGTTGTTATCTTTAAAAACTCAAAATATGTACGGAGCTACAAACGAAATGTATAATTCTTGAAATTAAAACAGCGTCCTAATTGATAAAATAAAAACACGTTATTTGGCATGTAATTTCCCACTAATTGTGATTTAAAGTATCGTTTTTCCGAAAAATTTCAATAAAACCTATAAAAAATTAATAATCCAAAACATATTAAGAGGAATATTGATATAAATCACAGATTTTCCACTTATTTAAAGTTAAACTCTTATCGCGATCTGCTTGGTCAACGCGCAAGAACAAATTCTTTATGGATATGGGGACAATTTTTAAAAAATTTGTTTTTATCAAATCCTCAAAGAGTACATAGTAATAACACGTCCAAAAATTGGAAGGTAATTATTTTTTATAAGACCAGAAAATGACTTTGAATTTAGATGTTTTTTTGGGATCAAAAGATATAAAAAAAATTTTTTTTTAAAAAAGTTGTCCCACATATCATCCACAAAAAATGTGTTCATGCGCATTAACCAAGGAGATCGCGATACGCGTTTAATTTTAAATGAATGGAAAATGTGTGAATTATATCAATATTCCTCTTTATATGTTTTGGATTTTTAATCTTTTATAGATTTTTTATTGAAATTTTTGGGAAAAACGATAAAAAAATTTATGGTTGAAGTTTATGGCTAACTTCACATAGGTAATTCTTTTTTTTTCTAACGATAAAAATGGAAATTAAATTTAAAAAATCGATTTCTTTCTACCTTTTATATTTATTATTTATTACTTATTATTATTTATTACATTACAGACGGATTATAACCGTTTATTAAACAATCTATAATTCTATTGTTATTTGTAGTAATTACCTGTAATTACTTGAATGGAATTGCAAATTAATTGATTTCCGCCTTAACCTTTGTGCAATACTCCTAATTATACTAATAATAAAATATGCCAAATATACCAGAACAATAGGAAAATACATTCTTATACTTTTTAGATTGATTGATTTCGATTACCTCTTATATAATTTGATAAGCTATACATTGACTTTTTCATTGACGTCGGGTGTACCAGTATATGACCAAAAATAAGCGAACACGTTTGTCCTTTCAGATGAAAAAGACATGTCACTTCTGCTGGTCCAAATGCTTCACCAATAGGAAAAAGAAAAGGATCCTTACTAGAACCCTCTTCCAGTAAAAAAGTGAAGGAAACAAAAATTTGGATTCCCCCAACCAGTCCAATCGGTATGACGATCGAATTACCTGTCAAAGCATACAACAAAAAAATTGCTGCTAGGTCATCACCTTGTAGTTCGACAGAAGATGAATTGGAACAAGCAATCTTTAAGGGATCTGATTCGGATTCATCTTGTATTAGTGACCGAATTTTAAATAGGTATGCCGGACAAAAATATTGAATTATCACCCAAATGCAAGGAACTCTCAATTACGTTAAACGTGTTACGAAGGCGATTACGATCATCTTTACAGAAAAATAAAAGATACAAATCTGCGAAGAAGAAGTTTTCGACGAGATCGATAATTCAAATATAATGTAAAAAAAAAGTGATTTTGTGGAGACTTTTATAAAGATGCAAGCTTTTCACGAAAGAAGAATGCCTTTGACAATTAAGGAGAAACATCTAGCGCTGTCCATATATTATAAATCTCCTTCGACATATAGGTTTTTTAATCAAACATTTTGGATTTGTGTTGCCCGCTGTTCGAACTGTTCAAAATTGGCTGAAAGTGACCAACATTCCCACTGGCATTGACTTACCTTATAAAGAACATTGGAAAGAGAGTGAAATATATGACTAAAAATGAGAAACAATGTGTGACACTCATGGACGAAATGAGTTGTAAAATGAACTTAGAGTACAACCAATACTTAGACCGGGTTGAAGGTATTGAAGATTTGGGCCACCTGGGAAGGAAAGACAAGCCAGCCAATAGCATTCAAGTCTTTTATTTACGTGATCTTTTGAAAAATTGGAAATTGCCTTTATGTTATTATACGTCTTCAGGTCCAATAAAATCAAATGACTTGCAAAATATTATAAAAACAGTTATAAAAAAAGTTATTGACGTAAAATTAACACCGCGAGGATTGGTAGCAGATCAAGGGCCGGCAAACCGAGGAGCGTTTAATTTACTGGAATCTACAAAAAATACGCCATTTTTCTTCGTAGAAAACCACAAAATTTATACGCTATTTGATACTCCCCATTTATTGAAGTCCGTTAGAAACAACTTAATGAATAAAGAAATTAGATTTTTTTATAAAAACTGTGAAGTGTCATGGTCGGACATAGTGACAACCTACGAATTGGACCTAAGAACTACGTCGACTCGTGCATTGCCTAAAATTACCGATAAACACCTAAATCCTACTAACTTTCAAAAAATGCGTGTTTTGTATGCAGCTCAAGTACTCAGTCATTCAACTAGCGCTGCTATTCGAACTGTTACTCATCTTAAACAACTGAAAACTGAGATTAGCTTAATCACAGCAAATTTCATTGAAAAAGTGGATAATATTTTTGATGCTTTAAACAGCCGTCACCTCACCGATTCGAATATATTCAGGCGACCGATTAAAGAAGGTAGTGTAGCTTTAAGAACCCTTACAGAGTCGTTAAATTTTTTTGAATCAATTGAACTTTATTCGAGAAAATCCAATAAGAGACGAAACAACGTCTACTGCATTGAAGGGTTTCAAAGAACAGTAACTGCCATTTTAAGTATTTTCGAAGATCTGAAAAAAGAATTGAATATAAAGTTTCTTTATACTTATATCTAAACCAAGATCCACTAGAAAATTTCTTCTCCGTAGTGAGAACACGTGGAGGATATAATCTATATCGAAGTGTCACCCAATTTCGCATTGCCATGCAGCACAATTTATTCATTCGTTTGAAACATGACGAGTATACTGTCTCTAATTGCATTGACGACTCTCTGGAATTTCTGGATATAGAAGAACGCTTGATCGAGGCAACTGAAACAGCGAGAAAAAATTAAGTATTTCAAAATGTCGAAGATCCTCCTCTTATAAAAGATTCCTTTGAAGAAGTAGCATCTTTAGAGAATAACGACCCTAATGAATGTGCAAACACACCAACTTTTAAAACTGTTAATTTAGAATTTTCAGAGGAAGTTTCTGTCGCGTGATTACCATCTGTGTAACATGATGAAGATGTTGAAAATGGAAATGTCTCTGTAGACATCTCAATTAATAATGAATTTGTTGATTTGGAACTTACTAATAATTTTTATGTGGCTGGTCCTGGTTACATAGCCAATAAATTAGTTAATAAATATAAGTGTGACAGTTGTAAACAATGTATGCTAAATTTAAATAATGAAGTCGTAGAAGAAAGTGAACTACAAATTTTCTATAAAGATTACGATTTAGAGAGAATCAGTTATTTAACGCGCCCCACAAATGAATTTGCTTACGCTATGTCTATGCTACTTCGTGAAATTGCTGATCTAATTAAAAAAAATAAATGTGTAATTAATTTAAAAACAAATATTATGTCACAATTACTAATAAAGACAAAGACAAGTGTTTATTTTAGTAATTTTAGCTGCCACTTAGATAAAGTTTTAAATTTAATGTTCAAAATGATGATAAGAGGAATGTTAAAATTTGACTCGGAAAAATTAAGGGTGAAAGAAGTTTCAAACCAAAAAAAGTTAGGAAACTTTCATCGATATAAATGTATTATTTTGTATTAAATATTTGTTAAAGAAATAAATTTAATATGCAATACTCGTATTTCTCTTTAGATTATTAACCTTTACAAACACAATTATGAAAAATAAAATAAATAGGCAAGTAAATTTGAAAATAAATACTATTTATTATAATTGTTAATTATAGGTATAACTAGTGAATAGCATTTTGGAACGCTTCATGATCGTTCAATTTTTCAATACGGTACTGCAAGTGCGAAAACATTGCGCACTGCCTTTAGTTTCATAAAGTCCTCGTGCGAACGATGCCGCCACTTCTCGATGCAGCAACTTGTGCGCGAGGGAAGGAGAAAACACTATTCAATAAAGACAGATATACTTTACATTTTTCAACACGGTAGTTGCGTCTCTTCCCAATATATACTCAATGTTTTGAGCTAGTACGGCGTATAATATATTTTTTTTATAAAGCTATTATTGCAATAAGAACCTTATCTCCATGTAGTAAATTTGAATAATTAGAGTAAATAATAATTTATTAATCGCTTACCAGTACAATTAATTTGGCACTACATATATATATATATATATATATATATATATATATATATATATATATATATATATGTTGTTGTGAAAGGTTCAATGCAAAAATTTGCAGCCCCTTTACGCCATTGTATTTTTTAAATAATTTTATATTTTGATATAGAAACGAGTGTATGGACGCCAACCTGTATAATATGCCGGTAGGTTAATTATTGTAAACTATAGTTAACGTATTTTTTCCTTCTCTCTCTTTTTTTTATAAGACACAAAATCAAACAAAGCACAATTATAAATATAGAAAATGAAAATGTTTATGAAATTCCTGTAATAGAGGTACACAAATCTCAGAGCTAAAATGAGTTTGGTATGGCGAGTAAAATCAAATTACATTATAAGAAAACACGAAAAAATATCTATTCTCTGCTGCATTGCAACAAACTAAAATTTTAATTTTATTAAATAAATTTAAAATTAAGCCTACCTGGTTGCGCCACTGATATAACCTCGAACGATACTGCTCTCTATTGATATGATTGAACAGCGAATGACAGTTCTAATTCGTGTAACTTATAATAATAATTTAAACCTTCTCATTGTTATGTAAGTTGCTTCTTTCTTCCTTGTTCTTTTTTTGCTATTTGTATTTTTTATAGGATCTCCACTATATGAAGGATATTTTCGTCTTGCCAATACGAATTCCTGTGTCTACACCAAACCAGTACTTGTAGCTCCTCGGAATTTCTTGTACAATAAACGACAGCTTGATAGCTTTATGAATTTTTATTGTGTAGCGAAGCAAAGTTGGAATCGGAAAACCCACTTTGTATTGAATCTGTTATGAAGGGTGCACTATTCTCCTATTATACCCCTATTTAATGTTCTGAATTTAAATGTTATCCGTATCAGTCCAATACAGGTGTAACTTGTACAACCATCCACAGTTTCACGATGTACCACCTATTCTTGCTAGGTAATGTACACTTGTTTATTTAATAATTCATTGCAATAAAATTTATTGGTTTTATGTTTTAGTTTTTAAAAGGAATGGAGGAAAAGTTTTGAAAATGTTGTTTTATTGAAAGCTATGCGTGTTCAAGAACACGCATACATTTATAGAATTCTTGCAGATAAAAATAAATCGGTTGCATTTCATATTTCATTGTTAATATTTTAATAAAATATAATTTTAGTTATGTAAATTAAATTAAAATGTTTATTCCTTACATAACTAAACTCATATCTAGTACATTATTTGTAGAATAAAATAAAAATATTCTTTTAATTAATTAAATGCTTATGTTCGGTTTTTGGTAACTAGTAGTTAGTACAAATAGAAATATGAAGCATAAATACAAAAGAGGATTGAGGATTGTTCTTGGGTTGCAATAAATGCATAAAAAGAAAACTTCCACCCTGGATATGCTTTTTTTTTAAATTTAGGTATAATAAATTATTTTCATTTATAAAATCAATTAAGAAAAAAATTATTTATTCTAGTGTTGATTTTCACCAAATAAAAGTTCGGTATATGAATTCGCTAAATCTGTATATAGCTGTTTTGTGTTAAGAAATATTGAAAATTTGACTTCAGATTCCGAAAGAGGATCAAAAAGTAATAGGGGCCACCGCTTATACCAACTTTGTATCTCATCGAAAACATGGTCAAATTGGGGGCCAAAACAGTACAAGCGGTCCCCCATCGAAGTACTGACCGCACCCGTCGTTGCTTAACTTCGGTGATCAGAAAATTATTAATATAGGTATCATATATAATTTTCGATATTTTTATAGACGGGGGCGGCTTTGGGATTTTGTTTTTTTGGCATCTAGATGTCTATTAACCTCTATCTGACATGAAGTTTTAAACGTCTGTCTGACACAGATTAATCTTTTTTTTAAGAATAAAGTTTAAGATTATTAGTTTGTATTTGCACTGCAATTTTATTCGGTCTGGAAATGCTAGAAGAGCATTCTCAACCTGTTATTAATAAAATATGTCTGAGATATGTAGCGTCCCCAGGTACCCTATCTTGAAAAGTGTAAGTTGAACTTATTTGCAAGAATGCAAATTCAAGAACAAAACAATCGCTAAGCGATTTATCTTGACTTTACTGAAAATGATGCTACTATTACTCAGATTAATTGCTTGCCTTACTTTGACTTTCCTAGAAATAATTAAAACATTAGAATTTATTTACTCGCAAACCTCAAATCTGATTAAACGAAGTGGCCGTCTAGTCATAGGTACGTTGTGCTATTTGACTGAGATAGGCTGGATGAGGTAAGTGTTACATCATGTGGAGCAGGTAAACAATGAAACTACTCAAAATAAAATTAACAAGCTTTGCGCAATGGTGATTCAGCCCGTTAATGTACTATTGTGGGAAAGAACCACCAACGAAACCCACTTTATTCATAAATAAGTAATTTCACAAGTACATTAATAAATCAAACAACACAAAAAACCATTAAAAGGTTAAATATATAACGAAACACCATTAAATCAGATTAAAGTGCGTACAAAATTATAACATTATAAGTAAAAATGAATAAAAAGCAGTTTAGTTACACATGAACACAATAAAAAAAAACCTATGTAGTCACACCTACAATTGTGACATAAATAAATCAGAATGAAACTCATAATACCAAACAAGTGGTCCTTTAAAACCAATCATGCCGGTCTTTAAGTAAATAACCACATAAAACAATAAGTCAAATTACTGTACGTATAAAATACAATAACAGTAAAATTAGTAGTAAAGTGAAACAATATTTGCGCTTCAGATTAATAATCAGACAAAATATGATTTTTTTAATTTTTGCTTAGTAGGGGTTTTTGCAAATAATTAATGTTACGTCTATGGTTTGTTTACTTACCGATGAATGTGAGGTTACGACTTAATAACCCAGATATGCCCACCGTACTACATGTAGTACACTTACAACTTGTTCAATCCTGTTTAAACCTGCAACCCAATACGTTCTATACTGCTTGAGGTTATTTAGTAAGCTGAAATGCATGTGAGTGGATGTAAAAGTTATCGTTTGTAACTGCATAGTGATTATTATTAGCGGCTGAAATTTGTTAAACTGTGACAATGGCAGATTATGGAATACGTTTTTCAAGGTAAGGTTTTTTTGCTAATTTTAAATTAATTAAAATTTTAGTTATAATATAATAAAAATTTCACAAAATTATTTTAGAGTAACTTTTATAACCTTTATATTTTAATGTACTATAGGTAGTACGGTGGGCTCCTATACAGTCACTTCATTATTGTTTTAGGGGATTTTGAGGCATTCGTAATGTTGGAAGACGATGAAGATGTAGTAGAGAATGTGGATTGCATAACCCTTTTCCCGCCAGAAAATGCTTGTGGAAATGAAACCGACGAAGATTCTGACGCGGAAGATTTTGTCAGTCTAAATAATTTACCTGGGTCGCAACTTCGAGCACCGGTAGAAACTTATTTACGGAATATATCAGGCAATAAAAACAATTTGAGTGACTCTAGCTTCTCTTCTGAAGATGAAATGCCTCTTTCAGTTTTGAAATGTCGATTACAAACTAAAGTTATCTAAACCCAAAAAAATAAAAAGAATTTATAAATGGGAAGACAATAACTTCCCACTTGACAACAATATTTTTGATGATACAGATATAGCACAAGCAAATCTCGAAAACCCTGCGGATTTATTTTTTAAATTTTTTGACGAAGAAATATTAGAGACAATTGTAACAGAGACGAATCGGTATGCACAACAAAGAAACCAGAATGTATTGATAGAAAAGTTGGAATTGAAAGCATTCATTGGCGTGTTATTACTGGGTGGGTATATACAGATACCTAGGCGATGAATGTTTTGGGAATACGAGAGAGACTCTCATAATGTATTGGTATCCGAGGCAATATCGAGAAACAAATTCGAATTTATTCTGTCTCATCTTCATACAGCAGATAATAATATAATAGATGCGACTGGCAAATATGCTAAAGTTAGGCTTTTATTTATACACCTAAATAAAAAATTCTTAGAATATAGCAAATGCGAGGAAATGCATTGCGTTGATGAAGCCATGGTTCCATACTTTGGTCGCCATGATTGCAAACAATTTATTTATGCTAAGCCTATTCGATATGGCTATAAATTGTGGGTAGGGGCAACACGATTGGGTATGTTAATTGGTTCGAGCCCTACCAAGGTGCAGCTACAAATATTAGCGTTCAGTATGCTAGTTATGGAGTTGGACCATCTGTAGTTCTGGAATACGCAGATGTTTTGAGAAAAAGGTGGCCAAATAAGCAGAATATGCATTTATTTTTTGATAACTCTTTTTCTACTTTACCTTTGCTGGAACTGCTTTCCAAGAAGAACTTCAAAGCTACAGGTACTATTCGGGAAAATCGCATACCTAGCAGCCCTCTAAAGACTTCCAAGCAAATGAAAAATGATGCGAGAAGATGTTTCGACTATAAGAAAATTGAAGATAGTAACATAATTTCCCTGAAATGGCACGATAATAGTATTGTTACTTTATGTTCAAATGCCGCAGAAATTAATCCAATCCACGCTGTCAAGAGATTTTCTCAAAAAGAAAAGAAATCCATACTGGTAAGTCCAATCGATTACCATTGTGCCCATAGATCTTGCAATTTTGAAAATGTTTTAGGTATCCCAGCCGCATTTGATTAACTTATATAATGCCAATATGGGAGGTGTTGACAGGAGTGACCAAAACATAAGTCTTTATAGAATATCGATCAGAGGTAAAAAGTGGTATTTTCCACTCATATCACACTGCATCGATATGGCAGTACACAACTCTTGGCAGTTACATAGGCAAAAGGGGGGAGAACTAGATCAATTAAAATTTAGAAGACGAATTGCGACTACGCTATTAGTGCAAAACAAAAAACAAAACTCTTCAAAAGGTCACATGTCACGTAATGAAGGCATCGATATTCGCTTTGATCGTTTAGATCATTTAGTAATACTTCAAGATAAGCAAACCCATTGCGCGCATTGTCATGAGAGAACCACAACTAGGTGTACGAAGTGTAACAAAGGACTGCATGTAAAGTGTTTTTTGTCCTACCACACAAAATGTTAAATTCTTTAATAACAAAGAATAGTTGATTAGTTGCCATACATTTGCCCACCGTACTAGGTGTAGTACGGCTTCAATTTTGTATTATTTTTCAATAAAATTTATTTTTTCAGATAAATTATGTTTATTTGTACTCTAAACAACTACGGTTTTAAAAAACTATTTATAAATACCTCGCGTAAGCGTATGGGCATATCTGGGTATAGTAAATTTTTTTTACATACTACGTACTCTCACCATTATAAAACTTAAGATATACTGATTATCACTATAAACTACAAATAATAACAATGCACTTATCCAGACCTTCGAAAAAACACTGCAATAGTAATCAGTAAACAATCGACAGAATAAGATGTTGTCAACTATGGTGGCATCCATTTTCTGGAAGATTGCTATTATGTTGGAACATATACAATGGTAAACAAATAGGTCTATCCTTGGTTAATCGTCATTGTTCTAAGATCACTAATATTAAAATGGTCATCAACTAATTTCTTTTAAAAATGACCCTTAAAGTCGATAACATACTAGTTAATGTAGTCAATGGAAATTCCTTTATGCGGGTAACAAATTTTGATTCAATGGTGTTTTATATTCGTGTGAACTTTGACCCTGTATAACAGATAAGATCATTTCCCTGATAGTATTAATCCACTTAGTATTACTTTAATTGCGTTTTAAACATCTGTTATTGTAAAATGAAATTCAAAAAAAATTAAGTTTATGAGTAATCTCAATATTATTTGACTTTAGTGAATAATTGCATATATAAACACTTCCCGTTGATTGTAAACTTGTATAAGGTTGTCTAAAATTTTAATTCACTTGTACAAATGTTTGTAAATACATTATCATTAAATATAAAATGGTTTACATTTGACTAATATAAAGAAATTTAGTACTTTTGACATCACTTTATTTACATTAAACCGACATTTATGCAAAATGTACCTAAACAATTATGGTTCCTAAAAAAACTTATTTCTATACATAATTCACATAAAAATTTAGTCAGGGCCTATTTTTTTATTTGTGCAACACATTAGTAAACAAATTAAGTAATAACAAATTAATAAACAAATTGAAATTTAAATAATTATTTTAGTATTAGGACTTGATTAGTTAATTTCAACATTAAAGAGAAAGTTATGCTTAAGAATTTCGTTACTGTACTAGAAGACAAAGTATTTCCACTGATGTTCTCGGTTCCTTATAATATACATAGCGCCCTTTCAGTAGTCCATTTGAGGCACATATTTCTTTCACAAAAGTTTCAAACTTTGGACTACTCACTAATGTTCTCCTAACAATTTAGATCATGTTACATGTATATAAGTATTTATACACACCCCTTCATTCAATTCCGTTTATTACACTTATATGAAAGTAAATATTGCCAATTACCTTTCACTAGTAAATGGAATAAATTCTTCGCAAACATTTATTTAGTTCATAATGAGTAAAGCCCTTAAAATCAGTGTACATATTCTTTAAGATTCTATACGTATACTTCTACACCCATAGCTACAAATTTAGCTACTTAACAGTTTGGGTAATAACAAGAAGATTTAGTGCCTTTTGCTCAGTCGTATATCGATTTGCCTTACTAACTAAAAAATATTTACATGTACTTAGATGTGTTCGCTTTTTTAAATCGGAGTTGCTTCTTCCTGAAATTAATAGTTAAATACTCGGATGCCAAATTGTTTTTAAATACGGAATAAACAAATAAACCATTATACCATAAAGGTAAAAGAAATTTCTACAAGTTTTATTACACTACCTATATTTAATTATAAACAGAAATACTTACTGCTGATGTTAGTAACGTTATAACCTAATGAGTAATTAATACTGTGAGTAATTAATAGAGTCAGAGTACCCCATTCTTGGTCACACTGTAGATAACGAAATGTTGCACGCTGAGTCAGTGTTTTGGAAAATTGGTAGGTAATAATACTTCAGGTTGAAATAAATCTGGATTTGTATGCTTCATAATTCCCAAATAAATAAATTTGCAGGAGCAAGGGGTTTTAAAATTCCACTTCCCATTAACGTAGGTGATTAACTCACTCTTGATTAATCGTACAAATAACGGATTAATAGAAAATAATTAATTGCGTAGATGTATATAACGTGTGAAAAGTATCAGTAAAGGTGAAATTAAAGTAAAAATTAAGTGCCTGAAATGTAAACGTCTCAAACTTTAATATAATAGTTTTTTTTTACAACTTACCATACAATTGTATAGCACTTTTATAAAATTTAACAACGCAATAATGGATGTCTACATCCACCTTCTTAACTCAACCAA
Source organism: Vesta saturnalis (assembly GCA_036346205.1). NCBI lineage: Eukaryota > Metazoa > Arthropoda > Insecta > Coleoptera > Lampyridae > Vesta > Vesta saturnalis. Next base: position 741,071 of record JARFJB010002198.1, on the reverse strand, counting down.
AAACGACGCTAAGATGGTATGTTGCGCATAAGCATGTCTAGATTGAATGTCCAAACGAAATGCGTACTACTTCTAATTAAAATAATTAAATGCATGTTCTAAGCAACTAGATATACAACACACGCTGCACGAAGTGCACGTTAAGTTGCCTACATAGAGGTGAATTATTAACAACACGTTAGAAGTTTGTTACAAATGTTAACTTTATAAATTTTGTAATGTTGACGTTTTATTTACTTCAGTTTAACTGATCAAACCTGTCATAAATGGTTTTGGTAATTTTATTTTAAATGCACGTATTATTATTTACAATGTAATTTATATTATTTAGTACTCCCACATTTATTTTTAGTTCAAGAAGATTTATTTGCTCGTAATTTCTTGAAAATTTTATTATTAATATCAATTTTTAGTTCAAATAAATTCTCACATATAAAATTTGAGAATAATAAAATTCTATTATTTATGTAAGCACAATTACTATGTCTGCCACAAATATTTTACGGTATCGCGTCGCTTAATCTTAAACTTCTTCGACTCAGAACCGCCTCATCTCTCTATTAATCTCTGTTTTATAGGTCATTTTCCTACTGCTTTCATTTTAACCTTATTAGCCAATAAAAATTCGTAATACAAAACCGTCCTGATCTTTCTTTCATAGATTATTTCACAATATGGTGCAATGTTCTGTAATATTTCGCAATAATACACATAAGTCGGATAATCCGTTAAAATGCAATTTGAATAATTTTCTTACGAGCTTCCGGCCCAAACAAATATATATATATATATATATATATATATATATATATATATATATATATATATATATATATATATATATATATATATATATATATATATATATATATATATATATATATATATATATATATATATATAGAAACCATATTTAGCACCGAAAATCGGTCGCAATGTCGATTTTTACTAAATTACAGTGAAACAGCGCATGCCTCACTATATTTCAATAAAAATAACCTAGTAAGCATTATTCATTTGCAAAACTAATATGTGACTGTTATTATGTACAATTTTGAGCACATTTTGTAATTTAATATTCTTTATTCTGAAATACTTAATGTTAAATTCATTCTTACTTTCATTGATAGGTGGCACCAATATCGCCACCTTTGGAAACTAATCCTGTTTAAGGTTTTACCAGTGGTAGTTTATATATTTATTCCTTTTATTTTTGAATTATAATTTGCATTTACTTTCAACCCCTTTCAGTGGTGTATTTGTATTTACACCTTTTTTGTAAAAAATGTATATTCGAATATGCATCACGTTTCCTAACTGTATCTGTATTATACTTTTTTGTCTGAAATCAAGTAATGACTTTAATTGGTATTTTATCAGCAATACTTGGGAACGTTCATTCTGCACATACTTATACACAAACAAACACTCCCACAAGCACTCGCAGTAATTTCGTCTTCTCTTCGTCGTCAATATCCCTAACCTATCTTAACTATCCTTAAACCACAAAATAACTATAAATGACTAAATGCAAAACTACCTAACTATAAGTAAATGCTAACTAAAATTCAATAAAAAACTAAAGTTATTTACACGGAACGTGTTTGCTATCATAAACCTACATCTATTGCACCTCATTGATTAGTCCCTTTGCTAAGGGTAATTCTGATGCGGTCCCTACACAGCAATAAAAGCAAAGAACACCAACTGCCATGTTCCCATAATTCAATACTTTTTATAAAAAATCAATCTTTCTGTCCAAAAATAAAACAAAAAAATATGTAGCACTTCAGTATGTATAGAAAGTTTAGTCATGTCAGTCGTATGAAATTATCACTTTTTGATGATAGTTCGGTTCGTATTTTGCTAAAAAAAATCTTTAAATTTGCAATAAAAAACATTGACCGTCACTTATCAAGATAAAAACTACCCCATCTTTTAAGTTTGATCAAACAATACACATTTACAAAGTTTCATCTAAATATTTTCAGCCGTTTCCGAGATTACCGTAAACGAACATCGTGGTACGAGATATATATATATATATATATATATATATATATATATATATATATATATATATATATATATATATATATATATATTGAGTTACTTAGTAGGCTACAATCCTGTCTTGAACAGTCAGATAGGATTAATTTAACATCCCGCCTAAGACTACTTGTTTTGAAAAAATTTAGGATTGTGGCGGCACCTAGAGATAATTTTTCCTAGACTGAACATTGTGAGTTGCAGATTTATGGCAAGTGTAAGATGTTTGGAATTACCTTTCAATCATTTTACTCCTTATATCGACCCCGCCCATTCTCATTGTATCTCGGTTGGCAACCCGCCTAGTGCGGTTTGGACGTGTAACAACATACCATGGCAACGTGACTGATGTTTAAATTTGCATTGGTACCACACATTAGTCAGTAGTGATGCTACATCAATAGTAAATAAATGAAGAACGCCACGTAGTGTAATATGATAGCATTTATATGCCACATTACATTGCAAGAATTGTTTATTTCTTGTAAATAGAAAAGTGGGATACAGTTACTGTAAATAGTTGTGATATTATATCTAATAAACGGTGATGAGTTAGATTCCATTAGTTCAATTACTCACGAAGTGTCAGGACCAGTCTACAATCGGAACAAGTGACGGAATACCCCTTGCACCCTTCGAGTCACAAACAACGGTATCAGAGAAAGGAGACATACTCCATCGAGCCACAACCTCCGGCAGCAAGCATTGAAAACACCACTGCCATCCCCCAGAAAAGGAAAAATACTGAGATTCTCCCGCACTACGGAAACGGTCCTTGCGAAACAAATTCTACCCCTGAGAAACTGTAATGATTTACGCCCCTTACAGAAAAGGATTTCTTAGGAACAGCGGGTAAGATATTTACATTTCGTTTTTTAAATAAACGGAAATTGTGTAAAGAGACTCTTTATACAATTTCCGCTACCATCACACGCATACAAACTGTGAGAGAAAAAGGTGCTCAACTCCGGTCGAGAAAAATCAAGAGGCCAAGCAGCAGTCGCCCTAATAGTACAGCGAAAAGCAAGGCTTGAACCAAACTTAATCCCTGTGAGGAAAAGTGCCAGCATCTACAAGAATCACATACTGGCAGAAATTAAAGGCAGTTGGCGAGAAATATTAAATTTTATGGGAAAAGCCATACAACGTGTAAAGATGCAGAGATCCCAACAAAAATACACAAGTTAATTATTAATTTATCCATTTATGTTGCATTAAAAATGCTCCGATGCATTCCAATAATTAATTATTCCCCTTCTTCCGTAGCTAAGAAATCGTTTTATATTTCGATGCAAGAACTCCATCAAAGCACCACCTCAATTAACCCGTCCAATCACGTTAGATCGTGGAGTATGTATGCGTAATCGCGACGCGATATTAATTATCTTTTTACTGAGACTTCCTGGGAGATATTCCGCAATGTGTCTGCCTGTGTGGATATTTCGCTACCGTTGCATGTCTGGAAGGTATAAGCCTGTCCAGCGTCCTAATTAACCAAAGAGCGCACACTCGTTTGATTAATTAATCCTTTCCTAACACAAAAGTACCTAACACATACACGACCGAACTGGTAAACCAGCGAAACTTGCAGAAAACTAATCGCACAATAATCTCCATAATTTTCCGTTTCCGCCAGATTATCCTATTAAAACCGTTCTCAATCCTGGGTAGCAGTCATTAATACAAACAATTTGTGTTCGCCTTTTCTGTATATTTTCTGTGGAGCGATAATAATAAAACGCATAAAGTTTTAAAATCCTTTTCCTGTAGGAATAATTAGATTTCAGTAATTCATAAGTATTACTATAAAGTAGACATTCCAATTAAGTTCACAAACGAGAATCCCGTTTTGTATAATTTTCCATGAACGTATAATTACAATTTGGTCCATTACTTATGAATCACCCTGTATATCTCAATTCGTAGTGTATCAATATTAATTCTAGATCTAGTTTTTATGTTATTTGAGGCTTCGCAAGCTTTTGCTATACATACCTAACTATACTGCTTAATGCTTGGGTAAACACACACATGTGTTATACTTGTGTATTTAAACTGAATTATCATTAACTTCTTACATTACCTTTATGTAGGCCAATTGCAAATGAGATTTATCATATTTAAGATTGACAGTAGTTAGTAGCACCATTTTGCTACTTAGTGTATATATTGTTATATATTGTGTAACGGTTACCTTTAGGAAAGGGAGGAGTATTTGCTAAAAAGAATTCTCGGCATCAACGATGCTGCATCAAATCAAATGTATACCATTTTTTGTGTGGGTAAAGGGATTTCTTATCGTATCTCCGAATGGTAGCACTTCGTTGCTATATAAAGATGTTTGGAATCTTCTGTGGTTTGTTATTGTCCAGCTTGTTTGGAAATTCGATATTCCTCCCAGTGGCTTGGCCTTTTCTCGAATACCGACAGGTAGCGAGATTTAACGCCCAACTCCTGAGATACACTGATCCCTCTCCTAGCTAGCCGCAGCCGTATTTATGAGCGGGACTAGTCCTGCGCCAGAGTTTCCGTCATATAAGATATTTAGAATTGTGTTTCATAGGAATAAAAAGGATATTTGTTACGATCTGGGAGTCAAATTCTGGGAACCTCACCCAATATCCGACCGAAATAGCTAGTTAAACAATAAAGTACACCCTTTTATAAATAAGGAAGGGTGGATACAAACGAAAATAGAAAAGTTCAACAATTTTGGCCAGCAATCGGAATGTAATTTTGGCAAGACGATGGACAAAATGTTAGCAAATATGAAAAAAAGACTCAGTATCACGAAGAACGAGGTTTACATAAACGAACTAGTGGAAAAGGGTATTAAACACACATCAGGAGCTACTGAAATTGCAAATGGACGATGAAGACTACCACAGTCAAAGTATTTCGATCAGTCAGGTAAGGTATGCAATAATATTAAATATTACCTGGCAGACCTGGAGAAAATGTATTCTCCACCACGCGAAGAGATGAGGGGACCGGCAATGAGCAATTACAACGATTGAAACTACAAAACATCCACATTCAGAAATTAGACTCTCTGCTACAAGGATTAGAGGAAAAATAAGAGCAAGAAGAGAACACAGTCAAAATCAACGTGTGGCAAGAAAAAAGTCAATAAAAACGAACTGCGATTGAGGAGCCGCCCAAACACATTAAGATACATGAAACAATATATCAGGATACTTATTTTACAGGAAGCGAGTTTGAGAAGACCGAATGATAGTGTGGCGAAACATGGATCAAACTAGGAAAGGAAATAAACATGGCTACAGAAGTAAATAAGTCGTGCAACCTTGCACTCCAGAAGTGAGTCTACCTATGCTTAGTGGTGGCGATCAAAAACTGGATAACTTTCGAATACATCTTCGAAAAGGTAATACACGCCAACAAGTCTGTAAAATCAACAAGGTTAGGACACGGAGCTACCAAAGAAGTTATGGGTGCATACTGCAGAAACAGTAATCCTCTTAGCCGCAGCGATGGTTAAAGCTAAAAATGTCCCTGGGGAACTCCAAACATTATGGGTATTGATCGACCCTGGATCACAGGCATCATTCACAACAGATAGTGCAGCGGAAATATTAAAATTGCACAAGCAGACGATACACGCGGAAATCAGTGGTGTTGGAGGAGCAGCACCAACCAATTCAACTACAAAAATAACCATTCACCTAAAATCGCGATATGCAAGCATCTTTCCATTGACTATGGGTGTAATAGCCCTGAAGAAAATCACGGAAAATCTCCCCATAAAACTATTAGAGTTCAGCACCATGGAAAAGTATGGCACATCTTAAGCTCATATCAAATAGCAGTAAACATCACCAATGAAGTATGTTTCCACTATACTAAAGTATTGGACGTGAGCCGTGTGCAAGTCAGCTTGAACAGTCTCATTATTGAAGCGCACATAAAGAAATTAGTGACATCGACAGCACAAGCACTACCATCTAACATTAACATATCCGATAGTGAAGATGACTGTTAAGCAAGATGGTCACTAAATCCATATATCAGGATACTTTATAATGGGGGAAATCACGCACTATCTAATAAGGAAGATAACACCAATCCCACGGCAGATACAAAACGGGACGTACTGGATGATGGAAGAATAAAATGGACGGTAGTCGATTATAACAACCAATTATATTATTCACTGACAAATGAAGAATTCACACGCAAAGTAGTAAATAAGTAAGTAAAGCAGTATACGCCCAACACATGGATGTTTATCACAAAGGACATCACCAAGGCAGCGGTAATGTGAAATGGAATTGGGCAAGATATAACGTTAAACTAAAGAATCATCCAAATAAGCCAGGAATGCCTGGTAAAAACAAGACGGCAAGATACTGGGTTAGCAATTGATAGTTATCACAAACTAATCAGCATCAACACAGGAATAATACTCGGAACAATTCTGGCAATCTGGGGAACGTATAAAATATGGATACGAATACGAAAGGAAATCACAGAGAAAGAGATTGTGATGGAACCTCTGTATATCACAGTTGCCTCCTCCTCGATATGGCAGTGTGTTCAGTCGACAACCGAACATAAACTCCTCGGCCCGTCAGGATTTTTAATTTCAAATTGAACAGAACCTGCAGCTGGTCAATTTCAATCTCAGGTTGAATAGGACCACATTTGTCATCGTCATTAGTAATTAAGTTAAATGGCAACTTTCATAATATTATAGCTTAAGACAAGGAAATTGTGACGTAAACATTAGTCAGCAGTGTCACTAGATCAATAATAAGTAAATCCAGAGCGCAAACCAGCATAATGGAATAGCACTTATGCACCACATTAAATTGCAAGAGTTATTTATTTTTTAAATGGGAAAGTAGGGCATATATACTATAAACAGTTGTGATATTAGATGTAATAAACAGTATTGAGTTAAAAATTATTATTAATTTTATTAAATACATAAATAAAAAGTTTACCTCGAGTAGGATTTGAACCTACGACCTGTACTTTGCTAGAGTACTCTAGCAAAGTGCAGGTCATAGGTTCAAATCCTACTCGAGGTAAACTTTTAATTTATGTATTTAATAAAATTAATAATAATTTTTAATTACATATTTACCTTTGAACTTATTCGTTCATAACAAAAACTTATAATAATTTAGTATTGAGTTAGATTTCACTAGTTCAAATACTCACTGAACACCAGTCTGCAATAGGTGCAAGTAACGGTGTACTTCTTGCATCCCCGATACACTTAATCTCAGCTAACTCGAGATTAAACGATGACCTACGCAATTCTTTGGTGAGATGTGTAGTTTGGCGTGAAAAAATTTCTATGGTGGAATTTAAGTATTCATGCCGAATAACGATCAACTTTATAGAAAAATGTGCAGACATAATTTTTAAAGGGGGTTCAGTTTTACAAAACTTTTCTTTATAATGTTTCTTGATACGAATCCAAATAATGTCTTATCAATAAATGAAATAGGATTTAAAACACGTAAACTGTATCTACGATAGTGTTATACGAGATTGGTTTTCAAGTTTTTTTCATGTTTGTTACTAAATCTCTATTAACGTCTACCTGCAATGAAGGTATATTCGTCTATTTAATGTAAATCATTATTGTTGTTTTTACAAAGGAAGTTGCTAGACTTTCGTATTTAACGTTTCATAGAGACTTTTGTTACATTAAGTAACTACTTATCGGTCTTGATTTATATGAAGTAAACAATTTTATGCCCATTACCACTTACATTTAAAATAAATAGGAGAAATAGGTCCAAGTAGTAATTTATTCACGTTAGCCAAACTATTCATAAAGTTTTGGAGATCGACCTAACATAATACATCAATTTTTCTATAAAGCGTTATCGTTCTTTATTACAATGTTTTTCCGTTTATTCAGCTTTCTCAATTATCTTAGTTAGAAATATTACATAGGTTTATTCCCCATGTTTTTCTATTGTTCTAATAATCAATTTGGCAGTAATTTACATCATGGAAAATATAATTTAAATGGGTAAATAAAACATGTAAAAAATGAGCGAAAAAAATATATTTTTTAAGTGACAGTAATTACATTACTATGATATCGCATTTTACATAAACTTCTATTAATTTAGGTCACAAACGGTTTCTAGTGAAGCTTAATGAAGCGTTGTTGGACAATTAGTCCGTATTTATCGGCCAGTGTTGGCCCAAACATAATTAGAACCAATTATTAATGGTTGTTTGAAACTATCTGGCCAGGAAGTCAAAGTTTCAGAATTAATTTGCATCAAAGCGTATTTCAAATTAATTTTAGTCAGTTTGAATGTTAGATATTTAATAGATTAAATAACGTTGTAGAAAAAATGTTATATAAATGGGGTAGTTTGTAACAAAATCGCGCAATGTTCTCTTTTACGATGAAAATTATAAAAGAGATCAAAGTTTCACAAACAATAAAAAAAGGTAAAAGCTCGAACTTACAATTTTAGTAGCTTTAGAGTTTCTGTCTACTTTGTCTTTTATCAACATCTGCATATCAGTTCACACTCTGTTACTCCGATTACTTTATATATTATGCATCATCTCATTGGAGCGATCTTTCTTCATATCTAACAATAAAGCTGGACTAAATATCTTGACTCATAAATTTATATATTCACTGTTGTAAATATAACAACTAAATTAACATGGGATGACCTTTTATTACAAATTTAATCCACTTAATACCACCATGTTGGTACCCCTTTTAAACACGTCACCTACTTTTAAATAAATAAGGTAACGTTTAAATTTATGATGTTATATAAGAGGGAATCTGCACTAATGAAACCATTTTATTATAAATTCACTTTATAGTTTAAAATACTGTAATGGACTAGATTCAAATCTGATTTGCTCATTTTTGTGTTTGAAAGTCTGTGAATTGAAATTAGTGTTATCTAAAACTGCCCTGCCCCTGTAGTACAATTAAGAATGTTGAATCGAGAGGTGGGACTTCTAAATTCCGTTACGGATTTGACATTTCAAATGTAATGTAAGTAATGAGTCAACAAAAAACTGCGTATATTCACAAAATAACAACTTCTTTTTAAAACATAACGCATTACTAAAAGCTTTTTAAGTTGTTGGTAATTTAAATGTAACGAATTAATAGTAAAATATGTAGTGAACTTCCCTTTGTTTCATAGTACAAAAAATAAAAGTTCATAAAAGAAAAAAAATTAATTGTTATGAACGATGGAAGTCCTACATTTATTAATATTCGATCAAATTCATTCTCATGCCTAGACTTATCTTTATGTTCTCCATCGTTGGCAACAAGATTCGAATGGCATCCTTTAGATGATCCATTTGGAAGTGACCATTTTCCCATTTGTATATCGTCAGGAACCTTTTACAAAGATCGAATTATTCCTAAGAGATGGTTACTAAAAGACGTAGACTGGAACAGATACAGATCTCTCTACACTGCACCCCAGATAACAGGTAATATAGACACAGATGTCCGTGAAGTAACAGATAGCATCATAAAAACTGCACAAGCTTGCTTCCAACAAACGAAGGGTATAGTTAGTCGATACTCCCTGGTGGAATAAAAACGTAGAAGCAAAAATTAAAGAAAAGAAATACTACTTAAATAATTTCAAAAAACATCCTACCCAAGAAAATCTAATATTGTTTAAAAAGGCTCGAGCAAAAGCTAGACACTTAATACGTTATAGCAAAAAAAAGTGTTGGGAAGACTACGTTAGTAATCTTACATTTGACAGTCCATTCAACGAGGTGTGGAATAAGATAAAAAACATATCAGGAAAAAACAACTTCTCGATCCCTAAAGTAGAAATTGACGGTAGGTTGACTGCAGGCGAACCAGAAGTGGCAGAAACATTTGCCAAATACTACGAGAGTGCAAGCTCAAACAGTAACTATGATCAGCGATTCCTGCAGACTAAACTATCAGCTGAAATTGAATTGGATTTTTCACATTCGGAATATAATACAGATTATAACAACCCGTTTACCCTCAAAGAGCTGAATGTTGCTCTTAAGCTATCAAGAAAATCGGCGCCTGGGGAAGATAACATCGTTTACGACTTCATAAAAAATCTTCCAATATCAGGAAAAATTAAATTACTAGCATTATTTAATGCCATTTGGGAGAAAGGCATTTTTCCAAATTGTTGGAAAGAAGCAATTATAATTCCTGTTTTAAAGCCGGGCAAAACCCGCAACAACATAAGCAACTACCGACCTATATCGCTTACCTCTTGCTTAAGTAAAGTAATGGAAAGAATAGTTAACAACAGACTAGCATGGTTCCTAGAAACGAATAATTTAATAGCACCCTACCAAGCGGGTTTCAGGAAACAACGCTCTGCATTTGATCACCTAGCTAGATTAGAAAACGCTATTCAGAATACCTTTATTGATAGAAAACATATTGTAGGAGTATTTTTTGACTTACAAAAAGCTTTTGACACAACATGGCAACAAAGTATTCTACAACAACTGTACAACTGGGGGTTAAGGGGGAATTTACCTAAGTTTATTTCTTCATTTTTGAAAGACAGGTCATTTGTGGTTAGGATAGGAAATTATTTATCACAGAGCCATACGCTTCAAAATGGCGTACCACGAGGATCAACAATAAGTGGGACTTTATTTATCATTGCAATGAACAAGATAGCGCAAAATGTAGATGAATCAGTACATAAATGTTTATATGTTGACGACTTAGCTATCTACTTTGCCGGAAAAACCATTGCCTGCATAGAATCTCAGCTTCAACGTGCAATCGATCAAATCAACAGCAACGCAAAATCAATTGGGTATCGTTTTGCACCCGGGAAAACTGTCTGCGTCTACTTTTGTAGACTCCGCACCCCTCACAGAGGACCGAAACTATTTTTGGACAAAAGTCGAATTAAATGCGAAAATTCAGTGAAATTTCTTGGAATGCATTTTGACAGCTCTTTATCCTATAGAACGCAAATAAGTGAAACTGCAACAAAAACCAAAAAAGCACTAAACATCATAAAATGCATGTCAAATATTAACTGGGGATCTAATCGCGAAACACTTACAAAAATGTATAAAGCCATGGTCCTCTCCAAAATAGACTACGGATGCAGCATTTATGGAGCAGCAAGGCCATCCCGTTTGAAAGTTCTAGATTCTATTCACGGTAATGCAATAAAATGTATAACAGGAGCATATAGAACTAGCCCGTTTGCAAGTCTACATTGCGTATCAGGCATAATGCCACTAAAATATCGCAGACAGAAACTTACATTAAACTACGTAACAAATGTAATATCAAATACAAACCATATAAACCACAAAATATTTAGTAGCAAACAAGTTATTCAAAAATTCGAGAAAAAACCAACTGCAACCAGGCCAATGTGCGTACGTGCAATAGAATATAGAAATATGCTCCAAATCTCCAACTTTGCAATAGCAGTCCAGGAGTTTAACAAGCTCCCTCCATGGAATAATTTCAACATTCTGATACGGCTCGAATTATCGGTACTTTGCAGAAATGAAACAAACCAACAAATTATAGTGAATAAGTTTAACCAAATAGTAGAAGAATATTCTAACCCATTGCTAATTTTCACCGATGGGTCAAAAAACTTGGTAGGCACAGGATACGCTTATTTCGTGGAAGGAAAATCATACAAATGGAAAATATCCGAAATAAATAGCGCTTATTCTGCGGAATTACACGCAATAAGAAGAGCACTGGCATACTGTTCGTCAGTTAAAAACAGAAATTGTATAGTATGTACGGATTCAATTTCAGCGTTACTAGAACTAGATAATCAAAATACCGTAAACCCTATCATGCAAAGAATCCATAAAATAATTAGTTCTATCACAACCCTAAGAAGTAATAAATTTATCTTTGTGTGGGTTCCAAGCCACTTTAGCATTAACGGTAATTTAATAGCAGACAAAGCTGCAAAAGAAGCATCCACTTTAGACGTACTTTCGAATGAACCAGTAACTCCCGATGATACCAAACGGTATATTTTAAGTCAAATAATGAAATCATGGCAAAACAGTTGGGAAAAAGAACAACGTAAATTAATAATGTTCAAAGAACAAGTACGTCCCTGGAAACTACCCAACCAGCTTACTAGAAGGGAAGGAGTAGTAATAACGCGATTACGCATTGGTCAATCCAACCTCACGTCATCATACTTATTAACAGGAAGCCAAGCGCCAAAATGTAATGAATGTAACGAAAACCTGACTGTTATACACATTTTGAAAACCTGCAAAAGATATAAAAACAAAAACACCATGGTAAACATAACAAAAGAATTCGATATCGTTCAAATATTGAAATATAACAAATACGACGACTTAAAAATAGTAATAAATTTCCTAAAAAGAATTGGCGTGTATGGTAAGATTTAAACGAGATGAATTAGACTAATGACCTTAGATGTCGACACCACAAACAAAAAAAAAAAAAAAAAATGTGTAACCTCTCGATTACATTCCTGTAGAAGTAGTAGTAATAGTATGCTAGTTCAGGGTTGTAAACATATAAAAAAAATCTTGCCTTTATTATTAGAAATGTTGTGTGCCGAAAATGTGTAAAGCTATCACAGTGTTTTCATAAGAAATTTTGTGTAAGTGTTATCAATTTTCTTTAGGGTAGCGCAAGAAACAAAAATATGATTGCATCCTGCACAATTGCGTTACTTATAAACCATGTAATTGAAGTGTGTTACTATATTTTTTGAATAGTAAATTTTGTATTTTGTATGTACAAACAGTTAGTAGTAACGTCATCATTTTTAAAGCACCAGACGTTAGCCGATAGGGTCATATACTATTTTACGATATTTTGCTTTAAAAGACGTTAATTGAATTACAATTTTGAGATTAAATGTAAAAGTTGCTAAATTTTGTACATGAAATGTAATATACCGGGTGGTCGTAAAGTAAGGAATAAATTCAATATCTCGTAAAGCACAATTTTATTCAAAAATCGCTCGGACCCGTCGATTTAATTTTTTTTCGGGGCATATTTTGCGAAAAAAATTTTTTATACAGAGTTTCTCAAAAAAGCTTTGCTAAAAAAAATTTTTGTTTTTTTAATTGCAACCCAATTTTTTTATTGCATTTTTAGATTGCCCTTACAATTTTAGCTCAATAGTAGGCTTTGGATTTATGACGCGGGAAACAAAAGAATAATTAATGTCAATAGTTATTATCGTTGACAGTTCTGTGTGTATTTTCGTAACGTTTCACTAGTTTTTCAAAGTCTAGTATTAAAGTTATTATCGTTGATAGTTCTGTGTGCATTTTCGTAACGTTTCACTAATTTTTCAGAGTATATTTTCGTTTTTTTAACACTAAATTACATTAATATGCGGCTTACTGAGATACAGCGCATAGAAATCTTGATGATGATTGGCTACGGTAATCGAGTTAGAACGCAGCAGGAAGTTTGTGAGTTAGTTAATCAAAAATACCCCAATCGTCCGCCAATATCGCAATCGACAGTTAGCAAGATTGAGCATAAGTTTAGTCAATTCGGTCATGTAAGAGATGTTCCTAGATGTGGTCGTCCTCAAGTTGATGAAAATAAGCAGTTAGAAGTCTTATTGGCGGTTCAAGATAATCAGCATGTAGTATCTAGGCAGGTAGCAAAGGACATGGATATTGGAAAAAGAAGTGTTCTAAAAATACTACAAACGAATAAATACCACCCATATAAGATGCAAGGTCATCAAGAACTCTTGGAAGGAGACTTTGAGAGGCGCCTTGAATTTTGTGAGCTTTTGTAAAATATGTGTTTGGAGAATCCAAATTTAGTGAAAAATATACTTTTTTCCGATGAAGCCACTTTCTGCTGGAATGGTGACGTAAATACCCAGAACTATCGGTACTGGTCCGATGTAAATCCACACTGGATGAGGGAAGGACATACACAATTCAATCGAAAAATAAACGTGTGGGCTGGCGTTGTTGGTGACACTATTATCGGGCCTCTCTTCTTTGAAGAAAATTTAACAGGTGAGAGATACCTGAGTTTTCTAGAAGAGGAACTTGTTCCAGCTCTGGCTACCCTTTTTCCTGAGATAGAACGTCCGGATTTGCCACACCGTAACATCTGGTTCCAACAAGATGGTGCTCCCCCCCATTTTGCTGTGGTAGTTCGAACTTATTTGCACGACACTTTCCCAAACAGGTGGATTGGAAGGGGCGGTGTTATTGAGTGGCCACCAAGATCACTCGATCTAACACCACTAGACTTTTTTTTATGGGGATACCTTAAAGGCAAGGTATTTAAAAGCCAACCGGCAAATCTAGATGATTTACAACAACGCATCCGTTAAGAAATACGTCGAATAACTCCCGAAATGGTTCGAAATGTGCAGCAGGAATTTGTAGATCGATTAGGCTATTGTCAGTTGACTAACGGAGGACATTTCGAACATTTGCTGAAATAAAATTATTTTTAAGTTTACGAATCTTTGTTTTCGATATAATAAAACGTTATAAAAATTATTTTATTTTTCGTTTTCTTCATGCCCTTTTTTCAATTTTTAAATTTTGAATGCGAATAACTCCAAAACGCTTGGACTTAGGTATAGCACATGCTATATGACAAATGTTTAGAATTGTATGGGCAATCCAAAAATGCAATAAAAAAATTGGGTTGCAATTTGAAAAAAAAATTTTTTTAGTAAATCTTTTTTGAGACATCCTGTATAAAAATTTTTTTTTTCGCAAAATATGCCCCGAAAAAATATAAAATCGACGGGTCCGAGCGATTTTTGAAAAAATTGTGCTTTACGAGATATTGAATTTATTCCTTACTTTACGACCACCCGGTATACACACACACACGACTGGAAGTATTAGTTTTCACATTTTTCCCGTATACTTTCTATTCCAACTTTTTTGTGTGTGATTTTTCAGACATTTTGGTGACTTTATTGGGTCCGCTATTCAATTTTCTGCAAATTTGGTCCTCTTGGTTGAAGTTGATAAAGTGAACAGTTTACGAGTTATTTGTAATTTCATCAATCACGGTCAATTAAATACTACCGCGCCAAAATTTAGTAAGTGGGCAGTTGACTAAAAGTCATAGTGGTCATACTGTGACTTTGATCAGTTTTCATACAATTTCTTTATCCATAATGAAATTCCAACTCCGAAATGGCAGATATGCACATAATGTATGGCAGAGCTTTTGGGAATTGTGCTGAAGCTGTTCGTTTATATTCCCAGGCATTTCCAAGTCGGCGGATACCGAATAAAAAGACGTATGCCAACATTGATCGGCGTCTCCGTGAAAGTGGTACATATTATCAATGTATAAAAATCCTATTCATATCGGGTTCTCACAGGTTGTTTGAAGCCACCAAAAATTGACAGTGGTAGGAGGCGAACTGCAAGAACACCAGTTTTAGAACAAAGAGTGTTGGATGCAAATGACGCTGATCCCACAACAAGCTCTCGTCACTTGGCAAGAGAAAATAATTCAAATCAGTCAACGATATGTAGAATTATTAAAATGGAACTCTTGCGACCAACTTTTCCGTTATCAAAAGATACAAGCTTTGACCATTAATGATTTTCAAGCAAGAGTGAACTTTTCACGTTGATTTCTAGAAAATTCAATAACGACCGAAATTATCCATCGATTATCTTATTTACTGATGAGGCAGGTTCCGCCAGAAATGGAACTTTTAACTTCCATAACAATCATTACTACAATTATCAAAATCCACGCGTTTTCATTGAAACCAATCATCAACAGCAATTCAGTGTGAATGTATGGGCGGGTATTATTGGAAATAATTTAATTGGTCCATTCTTTTTGCCACGACGTTTAAATGGTAATTCATACACGAATTTTGGATAATGATTTACCCGAGTTACTAGAAGATGTCCATCTGGATGTTAGGGGTCGAATGTGTTTCATGCACGATGGTGCGCTTCCTCATTTTGCACTCACTGCTAGGCGGTCATTGAATCGAGCTTTTAATGCTTTTAATGCAACTGGATTGGACGTAAAGGACCGGTTCCTTGGCGTGCACGTTCACCGGATCTAAACCCTGTGGGTTTTTTTTCTGGGGTCGTTTAAAAGACAATGTGTATTCGGTGCCCATTATAAAACGTCCAACATCTCCAGCAACAAATTTTTGATTGCTCTAATTTAATAAGAGATGATCCGCAATTATTATTTCTCAACGTACGTCAGTTAGTCATGAATAGAATTTGTAAATGCATAGCAGTCAACGGTGAACAATTCGAACATTTAATCAACTAATTTGTTTGTTAATTAATACTTTGTTTAACTTAATAAACTCTTCGACAACTATGACTTTTAGTCCACGGCCCACTTACTAAATTTTGATGTGGTAGTATTTAATTGACCGTAATTGATGAAATTGCAAATAACTCGTAAACCGTTAACTATATCAACTTCAACCAAGAGGATCAAATTTTCGTCTTCAATTTATGTGTGGAATATTCACTTGAAGCAGTAATAACGAGTATGTCCTCCGTGGGCTTCAATGATAGCTTGTCAACGTATTTGCATGTTGCTTATGACTTATGAGATTATTAAAGTTTTCTTGCGGAATCGGTTGCCAAAGTTGTGGAAGCAAATTTATCTTAACTTAACTTAACTTGACCTTCAAGCCATTCCCTTGCGGGGTAGGCAAAACAATCCCTGCCTCTTATTTATTTTTCATTCACAATCTTTCTCCATGTTTTCCTATCTCCGCATACCGTCCTGGCTTCCGCAAGATTCATACATTGTCTCTGACATGCCCTTTTATTTTTAAATCTCCTTATCTTTCTTTCCTTTATCATAGATTCTACTACATTCAGCCAAGTTTTACGCGGCCTACCCAGCCCGGCCTTTCCTCTAACCTAACCCACATATGTTTGTTTCGTTAATCTTGCGTTGTACATTCTCTCAATGTGACCAAACCAGCATAATGTACTAGTTTTATATCTATCCATCATCGTATTTTCCTCACCACACTCCGTCATTATGCATTTATTTTTTTATCTTGTGTCTTCTCGTTTTACCACATGCGCTTCTCAGAAATCTCATACCCACGGCATTTATTTCTCTTTCGTGCTTTTTTTGACATACCCATGTCTCACTTCCATGCAATACTGACGAGACGAATACGCCATTATATATTGCTCGTTTCGCAGCCAGACTCATAGTTTAATTTCTCATTATCATCCACATACTTCCAATCACTTTTCTTCCAGCATTGACCCTTCGTCCAATCTTGCCTTCCATTGTACCATCTGCAGTAAACATTCCGCCGAAATATACCAGCTCGTCCACTTGCTCCACAACTTCATCTTGCTGAGTAAATACTCTACTCTCCTTTCCACCTTCCCGATTGAACACCACAATCTTAGTTTTGTTCACGTTTATCTTTAGGTCCATGCTCTCACAGACTGTATCAAACTTCCTCAGAGCGGTTTGAAGCTCATCCGCACTTCTACTTAATAAGACTGTGTCATCTGCGTACACCAGAAGTCGTACATTTATCCTTGTATACATTGAACAACCACGGTGACATCACACAGCCTTGTCGCACTCCTTGCCCACTATTAAAGTATTCACACACCTCCTCTCACCCTAACACATGCTCGACTACCGTTGTATACTGCAATTATTCCATTTACTAGACCTTTATTTACGCCATATTCATGTAATACTTCCCACAGCTTCTGCCTATTCACTGTCATATGATTTCTCCAGATCTACAAATTTATCAATTGTTCCATTGTTTGTGGTTGGGGATTATGATGATCCAAAGCTCTTTACAACTGATCCCAAGCGTGCTCTATCGGATTTAAATCAGGCGATAGAGCAGGTAAAGCTAAATGAGTAATTCAATTGGTTTCAATTACATCCATAACTGTCATGGATCGGGTGTGGACGAGCGTTATCGTCCAACAAAAGGAAACCAGGACCCACAGCAGCATGAAACTCTGGCACAATATTGTTGATCACCTGATTCAAGTATACTTTTGAATTCCTGTTTCCCAGAATAACCATCAGGTCGGTACGGCCACCATAACAAATTCCTCCCCATACACAAATAGTGCCTCCTCTGAAAGGGTAAACTTCTTGTACCGATCGCCGATGACTTGGCACCAAAGGTTGTGTCCAGACACACGTTCGGCGACTATCCGGAAAACGACCATATCTCGATTCACCAGTGAACAGTACCAAATTCTACTCTTCTGTCCAATTGATACGCTCTTTTGCCCATTCTAATCTTTGTCTCTTCTGTTCGCGAGTCAATGGTACACTTCTAAAAATTCATCTAGAACGTAAATTAACATCCCACAAACATCTTCTGACAGTTTCAGCTGATATTAATGCTCCTGTGGCTTCTGCGAGCCTCCTACTCAACATTCGACATGTGCTCAAAGGTTCTCGGCGTGCAGAAATGGTGACATATCGGTCTTCAGCAGGGGTAGTTTTTGATGGGCGCCCAATTCTAGCTCTTCTTCAACAGTTTCAGTTTCTTGAAAACGGTTAAAAAGTCTAGAAATGATACTTTGGTTAACTTGAATAACAGTTGCTACGTCACTTTGTCGTTGACCATCCAGTAGCCAACCAAACAAATAATTGATTCGTTAGAACGGGTTAGAAAGAGAAGAACTCTCCACAGCCCTCTACTTGCAATATAATGCTTCATTTATCCGTATGGCATAGGTATGATGACTAGCAATTTTAATAAAGTGTCAAACATGACAAAAATTTTCAGATATATCCTTAACTTATGTGGAGCAGTTTATATATATATATATATATATATATATATATTATATATATATATCTGTGTGTGTGTATATTTATACATGTATATATAGGGTACGCCTATTAGAAGTATCTAGAGAACGGGGGGAACTGCTATTTGATGCTGGGATCTGGCTTTTGAAAATGTTTTTACCAGTGCGCTGTTGCGAGATCGTGTGATAACATGTCCTATAGCTATCTCTTACTGTTTTTGATATATGAATTACTTTGGAATTTTTTCGTCAAAAACATTATCAAAAAGTACGACATTTTTCTCGCCAGTACTGACAGAAAGCTGTAATTTTTACAGCGGCTTAATAAACCTAAGTGTGTTATAAATACTAACGCAAATTGATCTAATGTTATACAGGGTGTGAAAAAAAGCGAGTTAAACTCCGACACAAAAAAAATGCAAAAAATGGAACACCCTGTATTTTCTATTGTCTATTAATTAAACACTTAATTACTTGTCAAATGGTATAACATGTTCCTATACCTAGACTCAACGGGTTTGGAGTTATAGGAAACGGGAAACATTAAAATTACGTTAATATTTACTTATAATGAGCGATGATTACCTCTCACTTGTGTCATACACTAACCATTGACAAGGTTGTGTTTGTTTCTGTGCCAAATGGTTTGATAGTGTTTCTGATGGCGAATTATTACACGAATGACAAATCTTTAATTTATTTTGCATTCATGGACAGTCTAACAAAATATATCAAGGACATGGAAGAAATTCAAAATTTTATCCAGATGCGATCCAATGAACGAGAAAAAGTTTAGGAGGATAGAAAAAAAATTCATTAATTACGGTGCCACAAAGAAGCCAAAAGTTCACATTAAGCCAGTTACAGATAAAGAAGAAAATAAGGTAAATGTTTTGGCATTTTTTTTTGCATTTATTCATTCTTCAATTTATTCTGCTGAGAAAGACTTTGGAATATCATACAAGCCAATTGAAAGAATTTTGTATAAGCAAGGAATGAATAATTATAAATTCATTATGCTTCAAGCAATAGCTCCTAATGCTTCGCCAAAGCGTGTGGAACACTGTGAGATGACGCTAACACGTGTACAGGAAGATCCAAACCTTTTGAGAAACATTATTTGGACAAATGAAAGTAAATTCACTAGAGAAGTCATATTTAATAGGAGACATTCATACTATTGGGCTTCAGAAAATCCATATTTTGTCAAAAAGAAAGGTTTCCAATGCAAATTTGGCTTTCGCCTCATGATGAATGACCAAAGAAAATTTGAATTTTATGATGGGAATTTGAATTCTGTGAAATACTTGGAAATATTACGAACACCGGTATACGACTTCTGTGTCCATGGAGTTGGCCTCCAAGATCGCCAGACCTTACTCCCTTAGGTTTGTAGCTTTGGGGTACAATAAAGGATCGGGATTACAGTACGCCTATAAATACTGAAGCAGATTTTCAAATTCGAGCAAGAGAACCATTGCTGTCTTTGGGTTCCTCTGAAATTCAAGCAGCAACATCCGTTCAAATAATGAAGGAAATACTTGGAATGTTTGAAAGCTGAGGCAGGGCGGTTTAAACAATTTAAATATTACTCATTCTAATTTTATATTTTCTGTCATTACAATTCCAAATGTACTAAATAAATCAAATGGTTTTTTTGGTATTGTATATTTGTTTTTTTTTAATACTGGAACATTTCATCAGCTACTATGTTCTATTATATCACAATTTAACAGGGCACATTTCTATGTACTAGTTTTTAGGTCAATTATTAATGTTTGACAGATTTGATTCATGACCCACTATAATATTAACGTATATTTTTCCGTTTTCACGTAAAATGCCGAATACTTCAAAAGCCGTTGAAGCTAGGTGTAGAAACACGTTATATCATTTGACAGGTAATTAAGAGTTGTCGATTTTTGTAATTTTTTGTGTCGTAGTTTAACTCGCTTTTTTTCACACTCGGTATAACATTAGATCAATGTGGTTACTGTCAGTACTGGCTAAAAAAATATCCACTTTTTGATACAGCTGTTTTTGGCGAAAAATGCCAAATTAATTCATATGTCAAAAACAGTAAGAGATAGCTATAGGACATGTTAAAGCAAATATGCAAATATGTATGTAGAATACGAAAATCTAATAATAAATAGGGTGTTCCATTTGAAACTTCAAACATGGGTTCAGTATCACACGATCTGGCAAAAGCGCACTGGTAAAAATATTTTCAAAGGCTAGCATCAAATAGCAGTACCAAAAGTTTCAGAAATATGTATATGTACATATATATATATATATATATATATATATATATATATATATATATTTGAGATGTTTAGAAAGAGGTAATAGAAGTATCGGACAGCTTACATGACATTTGGGTAATAAAAAGGGGTGATTTCTAGCTCGATACAAGTGCGAGACACTATTTTATATAAATCTGGTTCACGATGTGTTTAAAATAAATTTATTTGGTATAAATTAATCTGAATATCATTTGCTTAGTTTGGTTTCATCATAAAAAGCAATTTGCTGCTAACAAAATTGTCAAGGATGTTAAATATAACCATTTTCGTAGAGTCATTTTAGTATTGCATTTATTGCAATAAAACTCAATTTTTAAAAGGTAATTTGGCAAGTAGACATTTTACAGGTGTTTAAACATGGACTACATAGTTAGGATTAGGTTAGGGATAGTGTATGTTTAGTTTTTAAAGGCAGGAAATACAAAAATTTAGTAAAAGGGTTATAATATGGACAGTATAGACAATTTTCGCACATATTTTTGGTAGCGAATTAGTGACAAAAATTATAATACATGATTCACAATAAGAAAAACATTTAGAACATTATGGCATACAGACATTTATAGTGCCGTACATTTTATAGTGAAAAATTTCTAAAAGAGTGTTAGACGATGAGACTTTTTCAATGCAAGACTAAATAACATTAGGCATTGCAAATAAGTAGTGAGAACAATAAAGACAAGTAGTACAAACCTTAAACATAACATTTTAAGTGTTAAAAACATTTTTTAATATGAATTAATTTCATTTTTAGATTTAAGTTTGGTTACGTTGTAAATTTTAGGTTTTTCACATAATTTTATACTTTTTCCACATTATTAGATTTAGTTTTTGCTCTTAAAGCAAAGAATAGATGTTCTTTCTCAATATGAATAAGTTTTTATAAGGATACAGCGTTTTTATCCGCAAAATTATGCTAAATCTAAGGTGAATTCTAGACAAATTTACAAAAGCTTAAAATTTTCATTAAATTAAATGTTTAGAACATAAAAGATATGTTTTCTTATGTAAAATGTCCTCAAAATTCCATTTTTGCAAGTAATTTTAGTGTAGCTTGTAAGTGTAAATAGTTAAAAGCTTATTTTAATTAGATTAAGTTATTTCGTTTATTAGTGTTAGGAATTATAGCTTGTTAGGTGTCCTTTTATTCAAAATTTTACGTAGTTTTCATTTCCATTTTTAATTTTCATTTCCGTTCATGTATAAGAAAGTTACGGCCAAAATTCCATTTATGTACAATTTGTAATTTTGATCTTCCAATCACATCCATTGTTAATTTTGCAATATGGCTGTAAAAAAATTGAAATTTCTGTAGCAACCAGAAACATATAAAAGCAAGCGCTCAGGAAATCACTCACTCTCTAGAATTTGTTCAAAAGTGAAAAAAGTTAAAACAGTGTTGTAAAATTTGTGCGTACATAACCTAATTTATTATCGTCAAGAAATTTTACGTTACGAATAATTTCGAGAGCACTTGTTTTTGTATCGTCGGTTAAAAATAAATAGTTCGGTCACCGATACCTGTCGTTTTTAATAAAATAATTCTGTACGATTAATTGATGTTACGATTTTGTGAAGATTTGTTTACGTGTTTTCCAATTTAAAATCATTCTTATTTACCAAATTAAATTCCATTTTTATTTGGTCAAAGTTTGTTTTATTTCTCCGGACAATTCCTTTTAAATAAATATTATTTTCGGTAGCTAAAATAAAAGTGTGTTAACAAAAATCTTGGACACTTAAACATATATTTTAAACGATACCACTCATTGAGCTATAAAATCATTAAGATAAAAAGTTACCGTTAATAAATAAGTGTTTGGAGTTTGCCGTTTTTGGGGAAAACATCTATAAGCCTGGAAGTTGGTGTCTTCGAGAACCGAGATAGCAGTTGGGTATTGGTAACAACTGTAGCCGAGTGAACATTGCCTGCATCCAGCTGAAGTTTTGAAGACATCATTCAATCAACAGGAAGGACTGTATATGTGAGTCTTAAATTTTATAACCCTGTTCATTGTTATTTTCCTGCAATTTCTATTTGTTATTTGTTTGTGGTTAAGAATTTTAAAAATTATTTACTTGTGTAAACACCTGTAAAGCTAATAATTTCCTTTTCTTTTTCTAAATTTTCATTTTGATCCAAACATAAAATTTTCTAAATTAATCATTTGACAACTTTGACAGTTACTTATTTTCACTTAAGTTCATTAACGCATGCGTTTGAAAGCAAATTGTATTCAGAGCAACTTTTATACTTTAAATTCAATTACATATAGGATATTTCTTATACTCAAAAAAATTTTATCTTCAACTAAATTCCTTGATCCCTATCCCCATATTGAGATCCCTGAGCTAGTCCGGTGCAATATAACATAATAATACAACATTTAATTATTATTCCCAAACTTTAAATATAAATATAACTAAATAATAATTTCCCCACGTTAGTATAAGTCGCCAATATATAAACATAAATTAAATATCAAAATAATACATCACAATTTATATATATATATATATATATATATATATATATATATATATATATATATATATATATAATAAAGATTACAGTTAGTATGATCAAATTAGGTAAACATATATGTAAGAACGCAAGTTACATAGTTTCATATTAGCATATAACTGAGTACATATATTATATTACCCTATGTACCTTCCCTAGCTGTAAATTTCTTGGGTTAAATATTAATTACCAATTATCCTGGGTAAACCATATTAATCACTTAAGGTCTAAATTAAACAAAACGTTATTTCTTTCATTATCTCTAAAGCAATTATTAACTAGTGATTGTCTATTAGTACCGTATTACGGTACATTTTACTGTCACCTCTCTTACAATATCATACTGTAGGGTAATTCTACTCCTGCCCATCGAATCTTCCTCCTCCAGAAGAGATTGAAAGGATACTGTACGATTTGCAGTACAACGAATCTTGCCGAGATGCCTTCAAGAATAACAAAATACTCACGTTGACGTCTATATATATTTATAAGGTATTAGTTTTGGTGGTATCAAACATGAACCGTTTTACAAAAGATTGTCAATTACATAAATTTAATACTCCAAGGAAAAGTAATTTCGCACTGTCTAACCATAATTACAGCTATTATGAAAAAAACCCTTATTATAGCGGTATTACAGTTTTCAATAATCTACCAGATTATGTAAAAAATGAACAAAACTCAAATATCTTCAAAAATCAACTAAAAGAATTCCTAATAAAAAAGGTTTTTTACTCGATGTCGGAATGTAACCACTAACTGCTAACTCAAGTGTAAATTATTTTGTACAAAAATTGCATAATAATACTATTGTATATTGTAGATTCTATTTTGACATGTCTCATCTACTTTGTACGCAAAAGATACCAATAAACATTATAATTATTATTATTATTATAAATTGGCATTTACTGCAATAAATTGGAATTAAGTGCATGAAATAATAGGGGAAAAAATGTTGAAAACATTTGAATTATTGGGTTAAAAATTAGAAAATTTTGCATCGTTTTTTTCCAAATCGATAAAAATGGTCAAATACCTCAGAATTAATAAATGATTAACCTAGATTTTGTAAAAGTTGATCAATTTGAACGCATGAAAAATTTTGCTTTTGGGAAACTAGTTTTTTGGCAAATAAGGAAATCTTTTTGTGCAAATCGTAAAGTACCTCGTAATGAGTAAATGATTTTTATTTTCAAAAGTTGAACCATTCAAAGGGATGCAAAATTTTCTAATTTTTAACCCAATGATTCAAATGTTTTCAACATTTTTTTCCCATTATTTCATGCACTTAATTCCAATTTATTGCAGTAAATGCCAATTTATAATAATAATAATTATAATGTTTATTGGTATCTTTTGCGTACAAACTAGACGAGACATGTCAAAATAGAATCTACAATATACAATAGTATTATTATACAATTTTTGTACAAAATAATTTACACTTGAGTTAGCAATTAGTGGTTACTAGACATACATTTCGACATCGAGTAGAAAACCTTTTCTATTAGGAATTATTTTAGTTGATTTTTGAAGATATTTGAGTTTTGTTTATTTTTTACATAATCTGGTAGATTATTGAAAACTGTAATACCGCAATAATAAGGGTTTTTTTCATAATAGCTGTAATTATGGTTAGACAGTGCTAAATTATTTTTCCCTGG
The DNA here is from genome assembly GCA_036346205.1 of Vesta saturnalis. NCBI lineage: Eukaryota > Metazoa > Arthropoda > Insecta > Coleoptera > Lampyridae > Vesta > Vesta saturnalis. The sequence continues at coordinate 715,728 of JARFJB010002198.1, read as the reverse complement.
AGTATTAAATTTATGTAATTGACAATCTTCTGTAAAACGGATCATGTTTGATGCCACCAAAACTGATACCTTATAAATATATATAGACGTCAACGTAAGTATTTTATTATTCTTGAAGGCATCCCGGCAAGATTCGTTGTACTGCAAATCGTACAGTATCCTTACGATCTCTTCTGGAGGAGGAAGATTCGATGGGCAGGAGTAGAATTACCCCACAGTATGATATTGTAAGAGAGGTGACAGTACAATGTACGGTACTAATAGACAATCACCAGTTAATAATTGCTTTAGAGATAATGAAAGAAATAACGTTTTGTTTAATTTAGACCTTAAGTGATTAATATGGTTTACCCATTGGTAATTAATATTTAACCCAAGAAATTTACCGCTAGGGAAGGTACATAGGGTAATATTATTTACTCTCAGACCTAATTTTGAATGTGTCATTAACGGAGTAACAAACTGCATAACTACGGTTTTCTCCATGTTAATGATTAATTTATTTGATTAACACCAATCTTTTGTTTACCACATGAACGTCATTAATTGCGTATAATAATATCATGTTCAGATTACAATCCACTACGCTTTTCAATATCATGATTATCTTTGGTTACGAGAGAAAACGTGTTATTCAGGTGTTTACAGACGTATAGCATACACAAATTTGATAGCAGTTATCCGACAACAACAAATGGTGAAGCAGCCTTCTAAATTTCTGAGGATCGATTGTCTCCTTTAGGATCATAATCATGTGGTTAACTGGAGCTATAATTTAATTTTATGAATAGTATAAAAATAGGAGCCAATTTTTTATGTGTTCTTCACAATACCGTGAAACGATAGTGACTGGGAATCTTTAATCCGGCACAATCTAGTAACTCTAACCCAGCATCAAACGAATGTATTTAGAGCACTTTGGATGCATGGTCAGAATATTTATACTTATACTAGACTAGTATAAAGGGTCGGTAAGCCACGACAGTCAGAGGTACATCAGTAGTCGATAGATAAAAAAGTTAACATCTTAAATAAGTGGTAGTAAGTGTAGCCAGAAAATAACCGTTTAATTTCGGTAACAATAATTGTAGAAGGGACCACACAACGGTAAACAGATGTTTCAGTGTTAGAGAAAAGCAGTGCAGAAAAATTCTTGTAGCAATTGGAGATACGATTAATGTGGAAATGAGAAAAATGTAATAAGTTATCTACTCACCACATTCAAATCGCATGTTACAATGAAAAACCTTACTTACGAGACAAGTTCGTTAGAAAGGAATATATGGTACTTTTTATTCAATAAACAAGCACGTGTTTTTTAATTTTTCCGAAATTCCTATAAAATAGAAAAACATAAATTAAAAAAATATTACCTAGTACGAATATCAGAGTCAATGTCATAACATAAGGGTTACTTGAGTGTCAAACGTTACTATAAAATTATGAGTAAGATATGGTGAATCATGTTACACACTTCCAGTACAATGGATGCTCATAAACAATGTCTTCTGATTTAGTAATTCACATTAACATTGAGCAACAAGACTGATTGTAAATATTGTGAGTGTATTCATATTTTTCATCATGTATTCACTACTTCTTCACTATCTTCTGAAATTATTTTTTTAACAATTTAATTAGTCGAAGTTGTTGCAGTAGAAATCCAAATTTGAACACTGACCATGTTTATTTAACTGTATATAGTTGAGAAAGGCTTACTACCCAACCGGCCTTGAACTTCACTCAGGGAGGTAATGTCGGTGGTTTTACAGAGACCCACTAATATTAATTAACATATACATATTTGGAAGGGGGCCAGAGACTCAGTGAGGCTCTGCTTCCAACCTTACGTAGTCCACTTCAGTGTTGACCTCACCTCAACCTTAATAGTCATCTTCATGGTTTATTTGGACGAAATCAAAAGACAAACCAAACACTAAAACTAATAAATTATTAATCACGAATACTAGACAGTAATTAGAGTAATAATGCATACTGAAGGGTATTTTGGAGTACAACAATTGAGCTCTGTTCAAAATTACCTTATTACTATGGTCGATTAGGCTCTGTATCCAAACATAATACCTACATTACGGTAATCACAAACTTGTCACATTAAGTAATTTTCTAAATAAATAAACGTTAACGTGAAGGAATGTAAGTTAAACTTACAGCCATTACACTATAATTTCTTCTAATTATATTGAAAATTCCACGTTAGTAACGACATAACATGTTTAGTATGGAACCGATGTCAAAATACCTTCTATACCAATTGAGTGACGATGAAAGCTTCAAAATGGTCCAATTAGGACAAATTTAGGATAGATAAATCCGTACCCTCCTACAAGACGAACTTTCTGTGGCGTTAAATTTAACTAAATATGGTCCAAATTATCCATAAGGCCAATGCTGGTCTCTACTTCTTACCCTCCTGTATTGCCTAGCTCCAGCGTGCGCGCGCGTGTGTGTGTTTGTTTAGAAGCGTCACCTTGATCACAATTTCTCATTAGTGCGCCTTTTTTATCATGCACCATGAATAGTTTGTTCCAAGTGCTAATCTACCAAAACCCGTCGTTTTAACAACCACTACAAGATATGGCCTATTCAAAATTGAAAGCAAGATATAGCAATCTCTCTTACTGGATGGTACGATTTAGAAAATTTCTACATTTTGCTTAAACACTTATCCCTTCGTGTAATATTAAAATACTTTATACTAACATAAACCCAGTATATATTACATTGAATAATGTGTTCTTTTGAAAAAGTAAGCATCAAACTGCAATGTCTCAATTCAATTCTTTATACACTTTAAAATCTGTTATCTGTATCATGTTGTAATGCCCCCCTTCTATAAGTAAGGGGGGCTTACTTTTATTAATCAGTAGCTAGATGTTGTGCCCGCCATAGATTTCGAGTCGAGGAATGGGGAGATGCTTTAATCAGTGACAACTTTAAGACCGTAACAAACGTAATATTTATTCCCTCTTGGCACAGAATTCTAAACGTTAATTCTAAACTTTAATCTAAAATACGGTATTTATAGTAATAATAAGAACAAAGAAAACAATAATCTCAATAAATAAACATACAATTAAGATTACGTTCTAGGTAGCGTACGGACCTTTTCCAGGTAGAATGGTTCATCTGTGGATTAAATAATTAACGTACAAACCTCTTTTATAGTAGCAACTAGAGGTAAATGATCACCCTTTTCGCAAATCAATTAAATAGTTTATTCCGACCACTCAATGTGGTTGGTTTTATTGTAGTTTCTTTTTAGTTTAAAAATAATCCAAGCGTTCATAAATATAAAGGGTCTTTATATTATGCTAATCTTAGAAATTTTATACAATGGAATGATAACAGTTAATAGCTTCAAGAAGGCAAGGATTTTATATCTCGGTCACCACGTCATGAACTGTCTTTGTCCTCTGCCTTTGAAGATTGAATTACGAATACTACATTTATTTATGTAGCAGTTTAGTTTCAGGGCTCTAAGAATTATTCAGTTTGTTTATACAACGCAAGCAACCTGACAGGCAAATTTAAAGATGTATGCGCTGCTTGTCCTTAACACTTTTATGAAATATGGAAATTTTCGTAAATGAGTATAGTACACAAATTAAATACTTGATGTGATTAATTTTTATCGCATACGGGACATCGCAGATAAACGGAAATTCTTCAAAGAATACTAAGTCGGGATTTCTACTTTTAAATTCAACAAAATGAAACGAATTTATTTTCTTTCAGGAAACGGCGGATATTGCGTTATTAATTATTCTGGATACAGACAAACAAATGGCAGTATTAAGGACGGGATTTATAACGGTTTTACAGAAAATTTGACTGAAACGGGGACGAGCGATTATGTGGGTATTGTGTTCTTTGTAAGGATTATCTAACCCAACGGACCATACGCACCATGGGTTAAATAGAAGGATGATAGATCGAGCATGCCTATGCCTTTTGGACAAGCAGAGGTAAAATAATCACCTATAAAGGCCTACGCCTTAGGGGATAACTCCTTTAGGAAACCTCAATACCTTCTTGGAATACTTCTAAAAGCAAAGGGAAGGATTTTGTGTACAGGATATTTGTTTTCCGCGGGTTTGCGCCTCCAGGGAAGTGTAAGAGTATTATGCATGTATTTTACAGACAAGATTGATTTATAATCTACCAAAGGCAGAAAAGAAAGCTTTCCAACTGGAAACTGGTCGGATAATTGTGGTAAAACAAATTATAAATTACTCAGATGGGTCGGCAGGTACAAGTAAAAATAAACGCGGCGGTTCAGTAGGTCGTTGAGGACCTCAGGACGGAAGCGGTCAGATAAGTAGATGGTTACTTCAGGACGGCATGGAAATGGTAAGATAGTTACGTGAGGACCGAAGTGGAAAGATAATTAGTCTCGCGTAGCGGCTCCACTTATATAGTTTGCGCTCTAACGTGATTGGGTAATGACCTAATAATTTATTTGCGAATTTTGTTTTGTTTTTACTTTTAGTATTGCCAAGGCAATACAGTGGATTTTTCAAGACACATGTGTAACTTATTTGCGAAGGCTCTCTTGGCCGAGGCCAATGACTTTATTTCCGAGGTTTTTACAAAATATTTTCCGAAAAGAGAACCATTTATTAACCCATTAATACCCACGGAATCGATGCTCAACCTTTGGTTATATTATTTACCATGTGATGACAGTGTACGCATAAGCACTCCTTTATATCCGCAGTTGGTAGATTTTTTATCAAACTTCATGGGAATGCGTCATGTTTTGAACGATTTGTACTATATACTGCCTTTTTGTTGCAAAAATACGTAAATGCTAAGTATAATCATGTTTTCAGCGGAAATTCGCTAAATTAAATTAAATTGTTCGTATAGTGCCAAATCCTGCTGGTCATTTTCGATCTCTTGGCTATTGCAACTTTTTTAGCTAATAAAACGTCTTTTGTACTTTTTACAGTGCCTTTGACCGCTGGAGAGATAGAAAATTTATCTACACTTTAGTATTTTGAACTAATGGTGACTCCTCAGCCTATCCTAACCTTAGTGAAGTATACGTACGCATGTATGAATGTAAACAGACTACACCAATTTCGAACTGTCCATTGAAAGTGTATACGCATTCATAGGAATTCGGATTTTTCCTGGTTACGTTCCTTGAAGAAGAAAACAAGTGTACTGTTAAGAGATTGAAGATGTAATAATGAACTGGTAGTAGCACCAATGCGAAGAGGTAGATTTTAAGAGACTTTGCAATGTACTCCTTGCAGCAGACGCGATGATCTTTCTGAATATGATAAACTAAGAAAAATGCGCCCTTTAATGTATGTTATCAATAAGCGGTTCATGCACCGATTGAGCTCACTGTATCTGTGGATGAAACCATGATGCCCTACTAACGGCAGATATGTATGTATGTAGTATATACGATGTTTCGTGCATAAACCGTGAGTTGCTCCTTTGAAATCAGGTCAATGTTTCTAACTTGCAATATCACTTTTTCACACCGGCAAAACTAATAGGTAAAAACGAAATCTAAACGAAATAGGATTTGGCACTGTTAGAGAAAATACAATTAACCGCTCCCCATAGGAAATTGTTATGAAAAAGATAGAGGCGCAATGAATGTTGCAGTTGGTAAGGGTAGTAGGGGTTCGTTGAAAAGGTAATTGTATTGTAAGTATTGTAATAATATTGTCAAATAAACATGTATTACACCATTAAACCGCGATAGCGTCGTGTATTACTTATAACAATAAGTAGAGTGCCGACTAACTACCAGTGCAATGGAGGTCGGGTTCGAGATAAGACGCAAAATGGCAAAAATTTCAAACACCTTACGCTAAAACGATGGTTAAAATCGGAGATAAATGTCCTATGAGCGCCACCACGATCTAAACTATCTCAAGCCGAGATGTTGATCTTCCGAGATTCTGGACGATAAGATATTTGCTTACTCGATACATAAAACTCCAGACTTCCTGCATGAACTTTTATAATTCGCTTTGAGTGTAATCAATTTCTTTAAGTAGGTACTTTTTGAAAACACAAATACAAAATATTGTCAACTCTAGCTTAACTATTTGTTTCACCTTCGTGTAACTATGAACTAATATTTGTGATAACCAACTGTAATCCAAAAGAAATAAATAAATAACACTCAAATTGGAAAATGATAGTGAAATCTATTAATTTTATAATTAATTTGTACATACATAATTTTTAATGGAGTAGCAATCGCACTCCCAATAATTGAAAGATGCGGATCTTCTATAATTCGACAATTATCTTCTCTCAAATACTGTTTGAAATTTTATCATTCATATATTTAACCTTTGCAAACGTGGTTCATATTGGTTCAAATCGTAACCTTTAGTTTCATAGAAAGAAAAAAAAATGTGACAAACAGTATGGAAAACATAGTATGGCAACAAGTGCGGCGAATGCAAAACCAATAAATGGTGTGAAGTTTGTGATGTTATAAATGTTGTTCCGCGTTCATTCAAAAAATGAACATTTTTGCATCATTTTTAGTGTATAAAGTTATCGTTTAGTGCACTATAGTAATAAAAATGTTACTGCACGCTACCATTGCGTACTTAGCTAATTTAAAAGGTATAACGTTACAAATGAAAATGTAGAAATGTCAGTATGAACTGACGAGAGAAGTACACTTCATTTGAACAGACGCTAAAGATTTTTGGTTATTACCCTTCTGATTACCTTTTTTTTTTATTGATATTGCTTAATTAGGTGAAACCTATTTACATCATTGTATACGTAATAAACCATTATACTTAAAATTCAAGCATTAAAATTTTTCATTTCATTTAAAAGTTTTACAAAAAAAATTACGTACGGTTACGATCCATGCGAAGGTTGTTTCATGGCGAGTCCATCGCTGTATTTTACTATTCTTTTTTCCGAAAACAGGATAACAAACAGGTTTCTCCTCATTATAAGTTATTCCGCTTTGTCAGTTTAAATAAATAAGCTTAAAATGAGAAATATTATAGAAAATGCGAATCACAGTAACGACAACTAGAAATCAGTGTACTGCAAATGAAGCATCTTTAAATTTAAAATTTAGGAATACGAACTAACAATAATAATTATTCATTAAACATCGAATATTATGTTATTAAAAAACATTTTTGACACTTACAGCCACTAAGTAAAACTGTCCATTTTTTCGTTTTGTATGAACGTAGAAAAAATATTGTATGCAACTTGTGCAAAAAGTGTTCCACTCGGACTAAAGCCCTCGTTGACAAACGCACGCCGGGAGCAATAAACGCTCACTTTTTGCACTTGTTACATAAATAACTATTGTAACACATCATAACAATATTTAGTACTATGTGACAGCTATAATGTGCCTTATTTCTTGCTAAACAAAGATGTAACGGGAAGAAGAAGAAAAATCAAAATTTCGCGCTAAATTATACGAGATTAGATATTTATATATTATTTTTCTAAATAAAGAAATGGTTATTGTTTATTTGTATTTGAACACAATTAATATTAACATGAAAAGCTGGAGTTACCTATATATTCAATTTGAAAATATTTAAATACGCGGCATTTCCAAGTGCATTAATGTGGCGGAAGGAAATGGCGCTGTTATAATGATGATGTGCAGTTTTTAAAACAGTCGCATACAGTGAAAGATCACAAACGGTTGCGCTAAGAAAGCGAACAGAAAGGGTTGCATAAAAATTAGCGATAAGTGACATTGTATAGTCACGCAGCCCTATACAGTGTGAAAATTACAAATAAGAATTAATCAACGGTGATAAGGAAGAAGTATAACATTACCTTCCTATTGAAATAATAAAAAGTGACGTATGTTTCAGAACCGTAATCAATTGTGCTTGAATAGTGAACAATAAATATAATAGACAGTAATCCACCCAGATTGGGAAATCGAAGTATAAAGGACAATAACTCAAATTTGTTGATGTGTAAACAGGAGCATTCGCGGTTTTTAAATAGCTTTCATCTGTTGCGCAGGCTATTTGTAGTTAAATCTGAACAGTTAAGTAAAAACTGAATAGTGGAAACATATCGAACAATTATTTACTATAATCTTTAATTGATGAAATAAAATAAGAAGCGTATTCAACTACACAAACGTATAAGGAAAGTTAAAGACAACAATACAGAAGCGGTTCCAGGGTGAGGTAGGTGACATCATCGGAAGTGCAGGCTCTAACCTATCTGAGGCCCCCTTATCATCGGTCAAAGAAACGCCAGTATTACATCATTAGTTGCAACGAAAATAAGTAAGAACCTTTTTTGTTTATGTTAATAAATAAAACTCTTTTGTGTTTGATTTCTCGAACTTTTATATTTAACTGTCACAATTAAACAAAAACAATCGTTTCATTGTGATAAGGATTTTATTTGTTATATGTTAGTTATGTAAATTTAGGTTTGATTTTATAAATATGTGTAAACAACGCATTGATGCATTTTCGTTCAGATTTGGAATTTAATTAAAATGAGTATAGCGTTTGATTTAATTTTATTGCTAAAGATTATTATTATCACAAGCTTACACAATTATTGAATATATAAATACAGAAAGAAGTCAACTCAATGGGAATCCAGATAAATAAATATTTCAAAGGGAGCATAATTTTGGGCAATGATAACAGAAATCGTTTCTTTATATTAACTTGAGCTAGCCGCTGCAACCAATTAAGAAAGGAGTTAGTAAACATAAAGCTTAAAATTCATTTACGCAACCGAAAATAATTAGTAAGCAAAGTAAAAATTAATTAGTAAATGATATCTGTATAAATTGAACCCATTCAGTTTTAATAACACGTAATAAACAATAATCATCTCAGGTATTAAATTTTATTAAAAAATGTTGGAATTATAAAAGAGTTTAAAAGAACTCAAATGTTATTTTTTGGAGCGGGTTAAACAAACAAAAGTAGTATCTAAGGGTACTACATACGTTGCAAAGAGCATGATACACCCAAGGGGGTTAAAGCGACCCCCTAATTAAAAAACGAAATTGAAATTTTATGGTTACGGCATTTTTTAAGAATTGATTGGTAAAAATGGAAATTCCTAGGAGAAAATGGTGGCTTTTTTGTTAATAACTTTACTGTATTACCACTGTATCGAATAAAAGAAAATTACAGGTGTTTTATTTAAAAAGGTAACAGTCAAACTACCTCGTTTTGGCCCAAGGTGTAAATTTTAAATTAATTTTAACTTTTCGAGGTATACAACTTTTTTTTAAGTTACGTGTAACATAGTAAGCGTGCTATAGGAAGGTGCTCGGCAGTATTGTATCAAATCGTCGAAGTTACACACAGTGAATGTAATGTTTTATTAGAATTAAACCATGATAATATCGCAACACAGGCAATTTCTTTAATGTCCTTATAAAAATTCTAATAAAATTCTAAGTTGACCTAAGGAATCTTATATTCGTTGACTACCAATTTTAATTTGCTAACCATCTTCAATGTCTGCATTTTAAATAGATAATAGTACTTTAGTATTCTAACTGAAAATCTAATTTAAATTCCTCCGAAACTAAATACATCAAATTGCCCAGAAAAGTCTTTCAATCTCCACGAGAGGTAATTATCGTAAGATTGAAAACTAAAACTTCAAGAGAAAAGAAAATATATTCACTAACCTATGGCAGAATAAAATAAATTACCTATACAGACAAAGGAACTCATTGAGTTTATTCCTACATATACAATTTTAAGAAAGCGTTATGAATGTAATACAAATTAATTTCGATATAGGAAAGGTGTTTTACTAGTATTCAAATATATTAATTGTGAAAAGAATTCATTGATTCATTTTTTGGAATGAAGTAGATAAATTGGGATCTTTTGATGTTTTATGAGTTGAGTGCCCTAATCTCAAGAGTACAATTTCTTGACGTCAATATTTCTGAAATGCGAAGTAAGAGTACATACCATCTTCTTTTAGTATAATAATGGTTATAGTGCTTGAAATATTTGCCGCACATAAAAGATAACATGGACTGGAAGATGTCGTTCAGAAATACACAACATATTAACATACATAAAATGTAATATTTTAGGATAAAAAGACCATAAAGTAACAGTCCGTGGGGTTAAAAATGTATTTGTAAATAGCCCTAGGTACAAATTAATGTCTGCAAACAAATATATACACGAAGACAAACTAATAATCATAAAAATATACTAGGCCGTGCCCAAATACGCGATGTAAATTTTTTGCAACACACGTAATTTTTCATAATGGTTTGGGTACAGAAATGTAAATAGATACAAACATGTTTACGTGCTTTTAAAAGGACAGGAGCATATAACAAAAACACGTATTTATTTATAATTTTCTGTGTTATGCTTTATTTTTTGGTTCTCCCTTCATTGTTAAACGTGAACATAGGAGTTATGATAATGATATTTATAATAGCGGACTTTCACTTCAATAATTGTATCAGAATAATTGAAATTCAGCAGTACATAGCTACAACGAAAATATATAAAATAACCGAAAATGAAATGATCCTGGCAGAATCTAATTATATACTTCAACACACTTTATTTCCCATCATACGATTTCATTTTTAGTGATTGTACTTAAATCAACACAAAGTTGATTACACATATTTAATAACAAAAAATATGTTGTGTAATCAGCAATGCCTTTGTGCTGAACTAAATCATTAAAATACAACAGAAATCTTACTACAAATTAACAACTAAAACGCAACTTGTTCATTTTACGTTTATATCACACTATTTTGAAACTTAATGACATGTTTTGTGGGGTTTAACAATTTATCTCTAAATCTGACCCTAATACACATTTACAATGAAAAATCTGATGTGTGTGTCACATAATTTTCTTATGCGGGGTCTTGAGTCATCAAAGAGTACCTATACAAAGCAAAGAAACTAGAGAAGACTGACACCTTTCCACCACACCTATAGGAGGAATGCATTAGTGTAAATGTAACTCTGTTTAGAAATACAATTGTAAAATGTAAAGCACTAAAGCACACACAGTACCGAAACGTCGGGCAATTCTGTAATGTTACTACTTAAATTAAACCAACCACGGTAGTGGACTACTCTTCTGTAATGTATTGAAATAAATAAAAAAGACGATTATTTACCCTTAAATGTGTGATTTTTTTTTTTTTATGATTGTGGACCTGAACAGGCTAAATAAGGCCTATCGTGCTAAAGCACTCAGGAACACTTAGGAGGATGGATAGAGGGATAATGAATTGCCAATAGATGCCTATGAACAGCTCTACTTTAAATTTTCTCATATCATAAGTGAGAGGAAAACAGGAACTAGGGAGATCATTCCAGAGTTTAGAAGCCGTGTAGAAAAATGTGGATTGCGCCCGTTTGGTACGACAAGTGGAGATTTGTACTGCATACTGATGATGTGAATGAGCGAACCGAGTGTTTCTCGCAAAGATAGCCGGAGATGGTATCAAAGAATGTAATTCACCAGCACAATAGCCGTTGTAATAACGATAATACAAAGAAAGAACTGAAACCATCATTTATAAGCCTAATCGCTCTCTTTTGAATACGATCAACGATATCGAGAGCGTATTGGGGAGCACTAACCCAAAGGTGAGAATTATATTCCAGATGAGGCCGAATTTGGGCCTTATACAGCAGAAGGAGTTGTCTAGAGGTAAAGTACTGCTTAAATCTGTACAAAAAGCCTATTTTACGAGCAGCTGTTTGGGTAGCTGACAGAAGATGGTCAACTCATGAGAGATTTGAAGATACAGTCATACCCAACAGAGTAATAGAGTCTGAAAACTTAAGAACTGAGCCATTCATACTTACAACAGGAAATGATCGATTTTTTTTTGGCGGACATAAGGCAACACTGAGTTTTGTTAGCATTAAATTTAACTAGATTATTGCTTCCCCATTCGAGAATACGTTGAATGTCTTTGTTGATTGAATTTGCCATTTCAGCTTTAATTTCTTGATTTGACATAGAAGGTGGATTATCACTATGAGTAGACTGAGATGAACTACAATGAAGAGTGCTATCATCAGCAAAGCAATGGATGGGGTTAGTTGTTGAAGAAATAAGGTCGTTTATGTACAGCAGAAAAAGTGTAGGCGCTACAACGGATCCCTGTGGTACGCCCGCGTTAATGCTAACTTCTTTTGAAAAAAAGCCATCAACTACGACACGTATTCGTCTTTTATCAAGGAAACTAGAAACCCAGTTGATGAGCGTAACATATAACCCAAACGAGGTGAGTTTGGCAAGTAAACGCTTATGCCAAACTTGGTCAAATGCCTTTGAGATATCTAAAGCGACTACAACTGTTTCACCGGACTGCTCTACTGTATTGTTCCAAACTTGGGTCACATATGAAAGAAGATCGCCTGTTGCACGACTTTGCCTAAACCCATATTGGTGGTCACTAAGGAGTTTGTTAGTTTCAAGGAACATGAGCAGTTGCTGATTGATGGCTTTTTCCATGATTTTAGACAAAATGGAAGTGATGGCAATTGGTCTGTAATTTGAGGGATCGGTCTTTTTTGGGAATAGGTTGAACATGATGAAGGGAATTCCCCAGAAGATATAGAGATCGTATAGAGCTTAGATAGGACTGGTACTACTTCGGGGGAACATTTCTTTAAGACAATAGATGGGATACCGTCTGGGCCAGTCGCCTTATTGAGATCAAGCCTACTGATGATCGATTCCAAGAGCTTGTACCGAAAATGAATTGGTTTCATAACGTATGAAGAAGAGTTGACTAGGGGCACATCTTTTCCAGAATCATTGAGACACGAGTTTGATGCAAACAAATCCACAAAAACGTTGGCTTTGTCTACAGAATCAGCAACTACCGATCCGTCAATAGATGTCAGGGGGGGAAATGAAGATGTTCGAAAGTTTTTACTAATGGCTTTTGCTAAAGACCAAAATTTACGACTGCCTAAAGGAGATGTAGCTGGTTCATTGCATTTTCGTTGTTCGAACAACTTTTTAGTTTTAGTGATGACACTTTTGCAGATATTTCTAGCACCAACGTATTCTACATGACTGTCAACCGATTTATTAGATTTCAATTTAATGTAACATTTATTTTTTAAAGATATTGCATCAGAACAAGCCTTATTGAACCAGGGTTTGGAACGTGAATGACCTACACGGTACTGTTTTTTCGGAATGTATAACTCCATTCCCATGAGGATGACTTCAGATACTGAAAGAGCGATGTCCGAAGAAGAGGACCACTTAAAACAATATTCACGCCATGGAAAGGTTGCAAAGAAATCCCGTAAATCACTCCATCGAGCTGACTTAAAACACCACAAGGTTCTATCGGTTTTGCGAACAACAGTGGAATTAGGTACTGTAGAAATGATTTTTATTAGACAATGGTCGGAAAGACCTAAAGGCGAAAGAACGGAAGTTTTATAAACAAGAGGGTTTGATGTAAGAAAGAGATCTAGAAGATGTGTAGTATGGTTAGGGTTATCAGGGATTCTTGTGGGTTCAGAAATCATTTGTGTGAGATCACATGAAATAGCAAATGTTTCTGCACTATGACCAGCGGGATTTGTAGTAGATGAAAATTGAAGCCAATTAGAGTTATGAACATTGAAATCGCCTACAAATGAGATATCGCAAGATGGAAACTGAGACAGGAGATAGTCAACTTTCATACTAAGGTAATCGAATAAGTCTTGAAAGTTGCTGTCATTAGGAGACCTATAAATGCAACAGTAGAATTTCACAAAATTAGGACCAGAATGTTTAAACCAAATCACGTCAAAATTTTTATTTTCTAAGGAAGAAACCCTCTTGCAAGCAATTCTGTCCTTGATGTACGCACATACGCCTCCTTTATATCGAAAGTTAGAGTGAAGATGGTATTGAGGAAATTGCAAGTCGGGTGACTCGGAGCTTTCAGAGGAGACTTGTGTTTCAGATAGAAACAATATATCAGGTTGTAATTGTTCAAGATGTTGGTGAATAGCATTAAGATTAGACCTGATACCGCGGATGTTGCAGTAGTGAATCAGAAAGTTGATACTTTCGATGACCGAGGTCGCTTGGGCCCTGCCCTCCCGGACATCCGAGTGGGGCAGGATTTTACGTCCGGAATTTATAACCCCAGAAACCACAGCCATATTATTTTTTAATTTGGGACTTTTAATCCGATAGGAAGACAGTGAGGGCGAGAAGGAAGAATAAGGATGAGAATAGATTAAGGATGATGGAAAAGGTAACCGGCAGCCCTTACCGAGCTCAGAAAATCGGAGACCCAATATTAAGGAGCCCATGATAAGGGTGGTGGTACCTCCCCGGCTGGCAAGGAGTATACATGCCTACCACCTATTATGGCATGGAAATATAACTTACAGTCACTACGAATTGTTTTGACAAACAAACAAAAAATAAAGAATTAAAATTATTATTAATTTTATTAAATACATAAATAAAGTTTATCGAGTAGATTTGAACTAACAGTACTTTGTTAGTATGTACAATTCGTATCAAGTTAAGTCAATCGATGTAAATTTTGAGTTTATGCATGTAGAACTGTTGTAAATTCTAAATATAATGTAATAAATTGTAATCTCATTATATTTAGAATTTACAACAGTTCTACATACATAAAAACAAAATTTACATCGATTGGGGCTTGAACCTTGATGGCGCAGTTGGTTAGCGCGGTACTCTAGCAAAGTACAGGTCGTAGGTTCAAATCCTACTCGAAGTAAACTTTTCATTTATGTATTTAATAAAATTAATAATAATTTTTAATTACGTATTTACCCTTGAACTTATTCGTTCATAACAAAAACTTATAATAAAAAATAGAGAAACATATCCAACTTTTAATTTTAGCAAATTCAAAACTTATTTCCAGTGTCCAGTATTTATATACCTATGTGCAAATTTCAATAGAAGTTAAACCGTATCCACTCCAGGTAAACGCGAACGAGAACGGGAATGCGGACGCGAAGACGAACACGAAATGAAAATTTTCGATGAAATAACCTTCTATCACTACACATTTATATGTAAGTTGGATGGTTTAAAATCATCTAGAGCTAGTACACAATTCATTTAGTAAAAAAGGTGAGTCAAGCTCACTGTGCACAATTCTGTGCAAAATTTTTGTAGCGGATATACATCCTCTAGTGTCCCGAAGAAGAAAATTGCTCATCTAAGTCTATTCAACGCGGAAGGTAATCTCTATTAGTTTTGTAATAAACAAATTTTAAAAATTGTCTTTGCAAGTTTTTCACCGCTATTACAAGTATTACACTATTTATTACTCCAGACTAGAGATTTCTAATGTTAAACGAATAATTGGGTAGTATAAAACACTTAATAGGTCTAGGTTGGTAAAATGTTTGATTTAACGAAAAATAGAACCCAGCACTTTTATTCCGATTGAACAAACATCTTCAATGTTTTTTTAATTAAATCGTTGATGTCCAATTGAACAGTAACGGTCCAACATCTGATCCTTCCAAAGTTGCAATCATTGAAATGTAAGGATCGGAAACATACCCTTTATAGGCAACACACCGTGATCTGTCTCTAAGGTACTGCAACATTAAACGGCGCCAATTGTAACACCATAAATTATGACGCCAGTATAATCTGCTACTTCTAAACTATTAGCAATTGTTTAAATAAATTTAATTAAAAAATATGAATAAATAACAATCGCTACTGCCGTTGGCCCTGTCGGTAGATTAAGATAGGGAGGTTCTAATAAAAGGATTTCTCAAATACCTTGAATGCTGCTTGATTCCAATCTGCTAAATTATTTCCCCTTCACTAATTAATAAAAAATGCAATATAAAAAAATTATAAAAATATAATGAAATGAAATCTCGAGCGCCATGTTGTCTTTAGTTATAGGAACAACAAAACCTAGTTAATGAACAATAAAAGCTTTATATTAATATCAAAAGAAATAACAATGGGCAATAATGTTTATTTACCAAATTAAGGAATGATTAAGGAGAGGAAAGAAAAAGGTCTTATAGCTATGCTTAAAGAACTAAAAAAATCATTACATAAATACCTTTATACACTGACTTTCTTTTTGACAACTTCCTGTGTTTACTTATGAATACGGAGCGGTCAACCAGCATCATCATTGCGTAATCTTGTAATAACGCGATCAGCCGCACCCTTACTGGAGTTTATTATTTAATATTTGTACGTAGAAATTTTCTTTCCGATAAATTTATAGCATTCTTGAGGTTTTAGTATATTAAAATTGCAATTTAAAATGTAATCCAAAAAGTTGTATAATAAAGGTAAAACTTAAAAGTGAAAGATGAAGAGAAAAAATGAAAAAATCGAAGTGCCATTTAAAAGTATGCAAAATTAAAGTATGCAAAAAGTGTGCATTCTAAAAGAATGCATTTAAAAAATGCCTAAAAAAGCAAATGTTTTTAATTTAAAATATAATGAATTAAAAGATCTCTTACCATCTAAACCGATGGCACTTTACACTAAAATTTAGGGAAAATTCCCCAAAACTTTCAGAGTGACTCCTGTAAGTGTCCCCCCACGCATCTGCGCATAGAATTAAGTTATCACGCTTAGCGCGATCAGCATCCAATTTTTTACGGAAAGGGAAATATAAATCTTTATGAAATATTACACTTAAAAAGATATGTACTATGAAATGCAAAACTTAAAAACTTTTCTTATGTTTACTACCAAATGAATGAAAGATCTAAAATTAAAGTATAATTCAGTACAACATGAAAAAAGGTTGTTACAGTACTAAGCAAAGAATTCCTTTAAGATTTAACTAAAACCTAGCTTATCAAGCATAGAGCATTTGTCCTTGTTATCAATAGTTTGCAGCGTTTTCGCTGTATTACAGAAAAGAATTGCTTGGTTGATCCTTTTAGCACAAATACATATTGCATACGTGCGTGAATACGTGCATGTGCGTGTGAATCTATGATAGCTTTAAAACGATAAGACGTACGTTCTTGAAATTTCGTTTTAACATTGATTCCGTACGTTTTTAAGCTTATTAGATTTTGCCAGAAATTAAGAGGCAAGAGGAGGTTTATAAAGTGCAGCTTTAATTTTTATCAAATATTTCTAAAACCGTTGATTATGTTGTATGCAATTTTTCGATACAACGCTTAATTTGGTGGAAGGTGGAATTTAAGTGATTTACGGCTAATTCAATGTTACATAGCTTCTCTTTATACAGTTCCTTCATACGAAACAAGATATGCGTCAAAATTAAAAAAAAGAATAAGATTTAAAATGCTTTAACTAATTTTCGATAATGCAATATAGATCCGCATGCACCATTACACGATTTAAACGTGGCTTACTAATCTTATCTGGCAACATTGCAAAATATATTGTTTGATACTTTTTAGTCATGTTCAGAAGCCAACCTTCTCGGTGGGAAATTTGAATTTGAATCAGGGGACCCTAATACTAACTCTCTTATAACTAAACACGTAGTGGGAAACTTATTTACAAAATCAAGCATTGGTAAATTATTTATTCTAAAATACAAAAAAAAATACCGACACACATCCTAATGGTAGTCCTGCAGCGTCGTTTTGTTGTAATGGAATCATCTAGAATTTTTCTCAAGGAAACGAAAATGGTAACCTAGCGGAGTCAAAATATTCCCTGTTACCATTTTCGTCAATGTAGATAGCAGTCCAATGTCGACCTGATTTGTTTGCTGGATCCGTATTTACAATAATTGCAAACGATCTAGGTATGTACCTCGGTAGTCGATTAGAAGCACGTACATGTCCAAATGGCGGCTTGGGATAGCATACATCTTTGCAGTTGGCAAGCGTCCAGTCTTGCAATAGTAATGCGTTTTCCAACGCACACATAGGCTCCTCGATGTTATGGTTTACACAACTATACGCCTTTGTTTACTTCAGTGTTTTAATCGATGGGCAACCAATCTCGTCCAGGTTTAGTATTGGTTTGTTAAGAAAAATAAAATATTTATGTTTTCACTGTTCTTAACGTGAATTTTCTTAAACGGCTGCAGCGTTGTTATTTTATTCTCTACACATCTCATCTGCCTTGACATGGATTTTGATATAAATTTCGAGGTAGTTTTATCAGCATCACGAATAAAGCACCATGATCTGTAACTACAGCAATTTATTTCGGTATGGATTCGTTGTTAACACATCTAACCCCTTGTACGTCCAAGCATGCGCCCATCTTCTTTCAACTGCTACTATACACTGAAGCTTGTGATCTAGATTCTCACTTTTAACACTAACACCTCCGGCTATTGTAAATACCTAAAACTTCCGTGGCCGGTCATTTTGACCTCTAGACAAGGAAGGTAATTTTGAGATGTATTCTTTATATATTTTACACTTAATTGAGAAAGAAACATAAAAAAACATATTTTAGGTAAATATTCATATTAATTAAATAAAGTGCAAATTGATTCTAATACATTTAGAATTCGGTACACTTTTACGTGATGCACTACGCTCTACAGTTCAAACAAATAACGGTCTTTGCTACACTTCCATATTTTCCACAAACATATTTGTTACACATTGAACAAACGTCAGTAGTTTTATTTTTGTCACATTTTTTAATTTGGCACTGATGACGTTTTCTATGTTTCATTGTAGAAGATGTGCTGGTACTTGCATCAGAATCTTGTTTCAAATCGAAGTACTCTTTTCTTAGTTCCTCAGTTAGAGTGAAAATAAAGTCTCTTCTTTTTATTTTACTGCCTACGACTTCCTTATAAACTATCCTGGCATTGATTGTGGAAAGATCGAGAACACTGTAAAACACATGAACTGGCTACCTACGTGAACTAGCTTTCGATGAATAGTTTCTAGCCATTTGTTCCAACACATCTACCCCAAACTTTGTTTCATTGCAATACAACACTATTTCAGGTTTCTTCTTTTTGCCATCATCTATAGCCACAGTTGGATGTAGCATACTTAGCAATATGACATTTTTAATAACTTTTCCCTGATAAATTGACAAGGTGCTTTTATCATTTTTCATTACTGTGGTAGAATATAACTCTGTCCTCTTATTCTCGATACAAGTTAATAATACCCTTTTTACTCGGTTCATTGTTACTACCATTGTTGTGCTCTTTTTTGCCAGCATTGTGGCTGACTTCTGGCTGGTGAAAAAGTTGTCGGTAGTAATATTTCTATCCATATTTAGGAAAGGTTCTAATAGTTTTAAAACAATATATTTTGGAAGGGGTTGGTTGTTAGGACGCATATAATCTTTTCCTAAGTAAGGAAAACCATCCAGAAGATATTTAGAATTCGTATCAACAGCTCGCCAAAATATTACACCAAATTTATCAGGCTTATTCGCCATATATTGTGTAAATCTGCATCTAGCTTCAGTAGGAAACAGTTGTTCGTCTACTGTAACGTTTGTGTCTTGGGACATAGCTTTACAGTTACTAATAAATTTATCCCATATTTCGGACGAGAAAGCAAACTTATCACTAACTAGACCTTCTTTCCGTGTTGATCGATTATCAAATCTTAAATATCTAGTAAATTCATGAAATCGATTGCGCGATATGGTCTAACGAAAAACTTGAGGTCCCTAAGTAACAAACCATAAACTGTGAAGCTGTAATATTCTTGTGCCGTAAGCACCACGAACCAGCAATATTGCAAGAAAAGCGTCAAGTTCTTGAAGAGACAATGACCAGTTTGTATCATCTCCTAGTCGTCATTTAGCTTCAATTACCGTACATTTCTGAATATGTTTTAGCGTTGTGTTATCTATAAACAATCGAAATGCATATAACACAGAGTTAGCAAACACATTTCTTTTTGCATAAGGAGTTGGTGTAGGACTATTTCGTATAACATTTCTTTGAACTATACGGCCAACATAAGGCCCACTTGATTCCAAAACTTCCCATATATCATTAGATTAGGATGATTGGTTACTCTCCACCGGTAAAACATGTAATTTTTTCGTTTTGGATGGTGTTCAATGTAATCACTAATTTTATTAGATGTATAAGGATCAGAAGTGACATTATTTACGCTGACATCAGATTCTTTACTTTTTTCACTACTTTCGTCATCAACAGAAACAGGTTCATCACCTTCACCATCTTCAGAGTGGTTATTTGCTTTTTGGGATTCGCATTCAGATAAGTTTTCTAACTCCGCAAGATAATCTAAAGCCTGTTGTCGTGTAAAACCGCGAGACGACCACATTTTATTTACTACGAGATTAACCCCGTAATAAGTATAGAAGCATCTCACAAGAATGTTCATATGCAACTAATTTGAAATCTCAAAGTACTTGAATATATAGATCTCTATAGAAACAAGTTATAACTTGCATTTTTCATAACTCGGGCGGGTGGTAAAAATAGCCAAGGTTATTCATAATTTCGGACACGACTAAACAAGTTATGACTTACAGTAAAGTCTTAAAAATTACCACAATAATAGTAAAATACATTGTTTTATCTCAACGTTGTACTTATTTTTGTTATACAACCTCGAAACTGATTATGAATATATGAACGGTCAAAATGACCGTTTCGGCAGTTATACAGATACTACAAAAAAACTCTAAAACGGCTTAATTTTCTTCCTATATTTCTTTATATTCTAAAAGTACATAAAAATCTAGAAAAAGTCGTAATACCTCAACACCGTAACTCCAAGGACAACGGAGAAACAACGTTTTAAAGAAGATACGCGGTCAAATTGGCCGTCGCGGCAGTTCTAGTGTTAACAGGTGAATCCACAACGACATTTCGATGTTTGTCGATCTCGATCACCTTATCGAATTCGGCGTACACCAAGAAATTAACGGTTTCAACGAGAGCTCCTACAAAGCCGACTTCTAGGCGAAGGGAGCCGGTTCTAACCAAATTCAAGTGAGAGTTAGCGTTTGCAGACAAGTCAGGGGATAGGTCAAAGGCCATTAAACAGTACCCGTTGGGGTAATCACTTCTCAATATATCGTTGCCCTCATTCAAAAAATTAATACCCGTAACGGAGGATAAGGTGTGATACGCCCTTACATATAAACCATTAGCCTGCGGAGGAATTTGTTGGCCGTCAATATATAACATGTAGTTAATATTGCTGTGAAGGAAATTGAATGGATTTGAGATGTAATCACCGTTGAAGGCTTTATTGGCGACAATAGTTACGATGCAAATGTTTAGTTAACTAACCTAGGACGACATTATCCAATGATTTCCGCTGTATGCCCGCAGTTATAGTTAGCACTTTTACGTTGGTCCTTGTAACAGGTCATTTCGCTGCAGCTGTTTCTAAAGCTTTACAATGGTAGCATTGATTCGCATGCGTCTCACCGGTTAACTAGCGTCCATAATTCTAGTCTTGTAATTTGAACCGTGTATAGCCATTAGACTAAAGGTATCTCTTGATCGTTCAAATTTAGCCTCAACACCGCTTATGTGAAACTTTTATTGATTAAAAAGTCCGAGTGCACGTCACCAATCATCTCAACCTGCTTGCTGGTCGTTGCAAGTACTTGACGTTTGGAGAAACCATTATTTGCGTGTCCCACCGCATTCATCTACCTGGATGTATCATTGTGCTATAAGGTTCAATCTAGTTGTGAGCTCTTTTCCATAGTTTAGCAACGTTTCGATATATGAGCGGTAGGGGCGTTAGTGATGTTTGATTGCGACACTATCTTCTGACTTAAGTAAACCTCCACTTGTGAGAAAAGCGAACGCATTCAATTGTTTACCGGTGCTACAACATCCGCGTCGGTAAGTGCTGTATCGTCTTGCTTTAGAAAATCTCTTGCAGATCTCGGTAGAGACTAGTTATTATCGGCCAAATATACTCTTTTATAGCCCGAACCCTCCATCATTTTATCCATTTTCTCATCGGATTTACGCTTAAGGTTTCTGCCTGTCTCGTGAAATCTTTCTTGAAACGATTACTTAACAGGTCGGTTGTTGATAAGGACAAACCATAATTGCTTTCGATGTAGCTTCAGAAACGACGTCCCAAACTCGAATGGCATTGCAGGCGAAAAAACCACATCTTTATGGCTCCCGCAAGCATAGTTTTCTGAAGTAATATTTATTACACGCATAAGCGGCGATAAAACATCAACCACAATTTAAGGTTCAGCGACGTCGCAATAAACAAACATCTGCGGTGGTAACCCTATCCATATACTAGCACGATGCGGGGTATTGGTTCCATAGCTATGTTTTGATACGGACAATAACCCAACTGTAAGGCTAGACGCTGGGAGAATCCGAATGGTGAAATGGAGGTTTTTAATTTCGTGGTGACGCGCTTAGTTAGATTGTGGTAGTCGACTGTTAATAATTTACTTATTAGGTGGTGGTTATTTAGCTTGTTGGTAATTTCTTATATGTTGGCATAATTTTCCAAGACGAAACGTAACACATTCCAGCCGTCCTCAATTTAAATGATTTTCTCGTCGTCGTGTTCAAAATGTGATGCAGCCTTTTTTAACATAGTCTCTAACACACCCTCTTCTCCTGCAAGTTAATCTTATTCGTTTTGGTAGTTGTGTAATAAAACTTGATATAAAGTAATGTCAGGTAAGTACGTCATAGAACTATTACTCAATAAGGTAAGACAAAACTCCATTTTTATATGTCTTTCAGCTGCGAAGCTAACACCCTAAGATCGATTGTGTGGTAAACTGGCGGTCTTCTTTTTATCACTGCACTAATTGTAAACTTCCTCACTCCAATTCGTTTCATATCGCTTCTCAAAGATGTACTAAGTTCTAGTGATTCTAACATGTTCACCGACTTTATATTTACGATGACGTGCTGTGCTCAAACCTTTCACGAATCAAAGAATCAACGAATCAACGAATCAACGAATCAACGAATCAACAAATCAACGAATCAACGAATCAACGAATCAACGAATCAACGAATCAACGAATCAACGAATCAACTAATCAACGAATCAAAGAGTCAACAAATCAACGAATCAACTAATGAAAGAATCAACAAATCAACGAATCAACGAATCAACGAATCAACGACACAACGAGTCAACGAATCAACGAATCAACGAATCAACGAATCAACGAACCAACGAATCAACGAATCAACGAATCAACAAATCACACGAATCAAAGAGTCAACGAATCAACAAATCAACGAATTAACAAATTAACGAATCAACGAATACACGAATCAAAGAATCAACGAGTCAGTGAATCAGTGAATCAACGAATCAACGAATCAACAAGTCAACGAATCAACGAATTAAGGAATCAGGGAATCATGAAATCAACAAATCAACGGGTGAATGAATGCACGAGTCTACGAATCCACTAATCAAAGAATCACCGAATCAACGTCTGACCGACATGACATGAAGTATTAAACGTTCGTGAGACAGGTTATTGTTATTGTTTTGACAATAATGCCTATTTTATTTACAAACGTATTAGAAAGGGGATGCACAATTATCTTAAAAAATTATTATTATAATTATTTCATTTCTTTTAATTTCCACTCAGTAGGTTGGAAGGTTCACACCAGATATTCTCACTTAAACGTCTTCTGACATACCTATTATTGTTGTATTTTATACTATGTTGTCTATTCGGATTTCGAATGTATTACAAAAGAGGTTGCATAATTATTCTAAATAGCGCCCTTCCAACCTACAAAGTGGAAATTAAAAGAAATGAAATAACTTTAATAATAATAATAGTTTTTTATATTTATGGAACCTTTTTAACCTCCATTGTAAAAAGAAAAGTAGCACTTGATAAATTGAAACTTCATATCATATAAAGGTTAATAGACATAAAGATGCTAACTTAAAAAGTAAAATATCAAAGCTGCCGGTTCTGTTAAAATTACGGTAATACAGATTAAGCATTTTCTATCTTATTTAATTAATTTTTAGACATTTGACCTTTTATTAAGAAATTTGCTAAAGAAAAGTGCATTTTCCCCAAAATCTAATCAGTTTCATGAAAAATGTAATGAAGGTATTGTGGTCCTGGAGTTATAATGGATACTAGCATACATACACAAAAAAGTCGATTGCATGATCTTCTATACCTACATATACATATGTACGAAGGTAAAAATTATTTCATTCCTTTCACTTTCCATGTTATATATTGGACAGACGATCGTGTTTTTCCATAAAAATTAAAAGGAATTGGTCTGGCTATATATTGACGTGTGCAACGTATAAACGGAAAGAACTCTAAAACTTTAGAGTATAGAAAAACTATAAAACTCTACTTGGTTATACGGTTTAGTTTATAAAAATAAGAGAATAAGGTCGCTATATAATAATGTGCGTAACATAAACGAAAAGAAATAGTGCAAGGGTTTAACAAATGTTAAATCTATTACCTGGAAGAACCATTTTATACAGCTCTGTCTTGATATAAGTTTTAATTTACAAAAACGAAAAGAAATTGATTAAAGGTATAAGAGAACGTGAAAATTTACCTAATATCTGGGACATTTTGAATTCTATGGAAAAGTCTACTCTATTTTGAAAAAAAAACAGGAAAATCAAAGCGCTCTAATATGCTTTAGCTTCGAAATGAAACACAAATCTGTCCTTTGACGGTTTTTGTAAAAAATATCAGTATTTCAAACTGCAGTGTACCTTTTTACCCCATCATTTTGTATTAGTCAGGCATATATCATATTTCTCTAAAATGACCAAAGGTAATGGACGTTTTCAATCAATTCCCATAAACACATTTGTATTAATGTTAAATAGATGTACCTAACAAAGTTACGCGTCTTCAAGCAGCATTACTATATTCTATTTTTTTTTATTTGCCCCCCTCCCCCGTAGATTTGGAGTGTTTTATTATTACACCAAAGGTATCCTGGCATCAAACGATTCTCTCTAACCTCAAATCTGATTATATGTCAACAGTTGCCACATTTAATTGAAATGAATAGTAACCACGGATCATTGAGTAATAATAGAAGGACCCTATTGAATTTTGAGCGAAAAAGTAGGGTTTCGCCGTATTATAACTTGCCCATAAATTTATTATGGGATGTCTCTCAATTAAAATAAAAGATTTCCATTAAATTTCACAAAATAATGTGATGAATCTAAAAAAACATTTATTTTCAATATTTTGATTAAAAAAATCCTCATTTTTAATACTTGAAAAGAAGGCAACATATATCAGTCATGTGAAAATAAATTAATCAAATTTGACGTTAGTGAAAAATATTATACCAACTTTGTAAAAATAACTCCCGAATCTAGGGGACAAATAAAAAATAGGTTATACATTATCTTTTGGCTAATGTAAAGTATTTTGAATACACCAATGCCATACTAAAAATGCCACAATTGTCAACAATCGTCACTAACGGCGATATTAGATAGGTAGTACTGTTTTAAAAGCAATTCAACACTAATTTAATTACAACAAAGCATAATTAACATCGTTGAGTTAAAATTATTTAATGAATAAGAGAAATTAAAAAGATATGCTTTTTACATACTTTGAGATAGTTATGAGGAATACCATTAGTTTACACTACTGTGGAGTTCAGTCTTATTTTATTATAAACCATGATGAAATCCGTAAACAAGGATGTAGGTGAAAGTTATGATTGTTCAGAAGAACCTACTGTTAGAGCAGAACAACTAAGTTATTATTATACCCAGGTTGCTCTTGGTTCGTCTTGTTCTAACAAGGAAGGGTTAAAACTTATAAATCCTTTTATACTCGAATCTCGAAAACCTGTTGTTATTTTGTCTCGCAAACTTAATCGCATTTAAACGTATGATGTTTTATAAAATAAATTTAACTTAAACAAGCAGCTTGTAATATAAATAAGTGAAACACTTTATTTATGAATATTACGAATATGAAATAAATCTAGATACGTTGCTACATTTTATACTTTTTCTATCGTACGGATGTTAGCGAGAACGAATATATTTCTCAATTCTTTAATGGCTACATTGAGATTAAGTAATTTGATTAATTGAATTTATCTGCCTATTTCCACAGTTTTTGCTTTTATGGCCCGAAGTTTCGGAAGCGGACTCTGTCTTCAGGCTTAGTGCTGAGAAGGACTGTTTTCGCACTTGAGTCGCATTCATATATTAAGATTTTTTCCCAAGTACTTCACTGCTCTCAAATTCCAACTTGGTATCTTTCACTTACAAGTCTGACACCTTTACCGTTGAGCCACTAAGTAATCCGATATATATTTTTTAGAACTTATGTATTCAGGGTTTCTGATATGTATGGGAACGGTCGATCATTAGGTAAAATATACTAGGTATCGATACAAAAGTTGTAGGATTTTTAAAAGCCTATTAGCCTAAGGTTGAATTTTTTTAAATGGAACCCGCTGTGTATTATTGGATATTTCAATTTTTCCTTCAATTCTAAGCAAAAATTATAATACACTGTCACAGGCTAAATACTCACTATAGCATCCCGCCCGTAAAGGGAATTTGTTCCACGGCATAGCTCGGTGGTGTGGACGGGGTCCTTAAAGATCGTAAAAGGCACTCGTAGCAACTCCAAAAATCGTCAAATTCGGTAGATAAAGTCAAAAAGGCGGGAAAATGTCATGAACTGGTCTAATAGGAAACCAAAACGTTCACTCAAAAATCGACTTCTTCTACAAAGTCTACCCCAAGAATATTAACGCCAGGTTCACATAAACTTCAATAAAACCTTAAGCTTTAAATATAACAGCCGAAAAATGCGAAATAAAACCTAAAACTCACTAAGTATTTCAAAAAATCTACGTCAAAAATTACTAGCTCAACTAATCCAAGAACAACTAGAAA
Organism: Vesta saturnalis; assembly: GCA_036346205.1. Lineage (NCBI taxonomy): Eukaryota > Metazoa > Arthropoda > Insecta > Coleoptera > Lampyridae > Vesta > Vesta saturnalis. The sequence continues at coordinate 688,873 of JARFJB010002198.1, read as the reverse complement.
TACAACAATTTAATTATTCAATTAAAAGAAAAAATATACGTCGCCACGAACTAAACAAACACCATCAAAAAATCTATGAAATCCTAAAATTTATCAAACACCATCAAAAAATCTATGAAATCCTAAAATTTATCAAATGTCGACGTAGGGACGTAATACCTAAATTCCAAAATAGGTTACCTAGCTGCCATAAAAAACAATTATATTCGTTTACCTGTTCGGCAAATCAAGCACTAGAATCTCTCCAATCGGTAAGTCGATATCTATAAAAATACTTCAAAGATATCTCGCAACTCTTCGTGATACCCTCGTATGCACCAAAAAATACAATCAGCTGTTCGGCCACCAAACTCTTACTAGCACACTTAAATCGAATCAGTAGGTTTCTATTCGTTTAGCTTATCACTTTACGTCAAAATTGTAGCATAGAAGACGAATCACAATAGATTAATATCTTTTTTTTTTTTTTATGATTGTGGACCTGAACAGGCTAAATAAGGCCTATCGTGCTAAAGCACTCAGGAACACTTAGGAGGATGGATAGAGGGATAATGAATTGCCAATAGATGCCTATGAATAGCTCTACCCTAAATTTTCTCATATCATAAGTGAGAGGAAAACAGGAACTAGGGAGATCATTCCAGAGTTTAGAAGCCGTGTAGAAAAATGTGGATTGCGCCCGTTTGGTACGACAAGTGGAGATTTGTACTGCATACTGATGATGTGAATGAGCGAACCGAGTGTTTCTCGCAAAGATAGCCGGAGATGGTATCAAAGAATGTAATTCACCAGCACAATAGCCGTTGTAATAACGATAATACAAAGAAAGAACTGAAACCATCCTTCTATGCTCAAGGGACGGTATGTGAGAAGTTAAGGACGGGTCATTTATAAGCCTAATCGCTCTCTTTTGAATACGATCAACGATATCGAGAGCGTATTGGGGAGCACTAACCCAAAGCAAAACAGTTATAAACAATAACAATGGTCGTGTATTATGACATTCACATCTCAAATTTTGATACATGTAAAAAAACATTAAATTTCGCAATTCCAAAACAAGAAATCTAGAATAAAACTAATAAAATTTCACTGGGCACTTGCAAGGCCCTTTAAGGTCAGTTACCATGTATTCGAAACAAATACCTTTCATTAAATACAACAGAAATAGTACACAGAATTTGCACAACAACAAAAATTAGGATATAAGCAATAAATTGTGAAGATGAATACGCCTGTTTCCAAATTACCTGAAGGGCCTTTATAACTTACACAAAGCAAGCGTTTGCACCCTCCAACTTAAACACAAAAAAATAAAAAAACACACTTATTGTCACCAAAAATTAAAAAAATAAACGTTACCTTACATAATACCAACAACAAAAAGATGTTCTTCGTCCTCTCAACTACGATAATCGATCGGACAACAGGTCCACCAGGTACTGAATAATTCGACAGTTGGCTACTACGGTACGCTCTCTATGTGAAATTTCACAAACGACAAAAATTATTCATATTTACTCGAACTTAGTTTATGACAGTTACTTCAAAGTTACCTAATTTTCCATTTGATTCAACGTAAATGCACAACTATTTACAAAGCGTTAATTTTACTCATTAAACTTAAAATTTGGTATATTTGTTAAATCGGTGTTTCCTTATTAACGATATTTACAAAGTCATTGATGAATACTATGGTTACACTTAAATTAAAAGCTTTCTTTATTTACAGCGATAATTGTTTGTTATGTGCTTAGCCATTTACACGAATCCGCCAACTAACACTAGAACTATTTACTTTAATTGAACTACTTACTTTTGATTCGCACACCAGGAGCGAAAGAACTCCATAGGAGTTAGGGCCAGAACCATTCTACACTGAACCCAGATTCCATGGACGAGAATATGTCGCTATACGACACCGGCACGTCTTCTCTAAGAAAAGACACAAAATAATCCTCCAATTGATGGTAACTAGGCAAACTCCACGATAGCCTCATTTAACCTCCAGATATGCGTAAATATTTCACTACCTCCACATACCAACCTTCGTTTATGCGACGAAGCGCAAACGAGCCTTGGCCTTTACGGCATCATTCTAAGACTGAGGACATACATTCAAAGAGTCTTCAGTTACGCTATATTTGATTTTAAAAACCACAACAAATCATGCTATCATTACATTCAAATTATAAAACGCGGTAGAAACGATATGGAATGCATTCACAAGTTAGCAACGCTTCTCTACCCTACAGTACTTATGCACAAGTTTAATGAGTTCATATTGTAATCCAGCAAAATGTTGCCTGCTCCTATAATGATGATTTTTAATTGAAAGTGAACCGGTAAGCTATACTAGAATAGCATTCTGGCTCCATTCCTCAAATGGAAGTTAACAGAAACATACTTGGAATTTTATTTCTCAATAACCGTCGTTTTTAATTTTAAAGCTTACGAAAATTTATATGATAATTACGGTCCTAATGAAATTAATTCTAACAAATAAATTCACTTTAAATATGTCACCTTTTCAGGTGGTAGGCATGTATACTCCATGCCAGCCGGGGAGGTACCACCACCCTTACCATGGGCTCCTTAATATTGGGTCTCCGATTTTCTGAGCTCGGTAAGGGCTGCCGGTTACCTTTTCCATCATCCTTAATCTATTCTCATTCTTATTCTTCCTTCTCGCCCGCACTGTCTTTCTATCGGATTAAAAATCCCAAATTAAAAAATAAGATGGCTGTGGTTTCTAGGGTTATAAATACCGGACGTAAAATCCTGCCCCATTCGGATGTCCGGGAGGGCAGGGCCCGAGCGACCTCGGTCATCGAAAGTATCAACATTCTGTTCACTACTGCAACATCTGCGGTATCAGGTCTAATCTTAATGCTATTCACCAACATCTTGAACAATTACAACCTGATATTTTGTTTCTATCTGAAACACAAGTCTCCTCTGAAAGCTCCGAGTCACCCGACTTGCAATTTCCTCAATACCACCTTCACTCTAACTTTCGATATAAAGGAGGCGTATGTGCCTACATCAAGGACAGAATTGCTTGCAAGAGGGTTTCTTCCTTAGAAAATAAAAATTTTGACGTGATTTGGTTTAAACATTCTGGTCCTAATTTTGTGAAATTCTACTGTTGCATTTATAGGTCTCCTAATGACAGCAACTTTCAAGACTTCTTCGATTACCTTAGTATGAAAGTTGACTATCTCCTGTCTCAGTTTCCATCTTGCGATATCTCATTTGTAGGCGATTTCAATGTTCATAACTCTAATTGGCTTCAGTTTTCATCTACTACAAATCCGCTGGTCATAGTGCAGAAACATTTGCTATTTCATGTGATCTCACACAAATGATTTCTGAACCCACAAGAATCCCTGATAACCCTAACCATACTCCACATCTTCTAGATCTCTTTCTTACATCAAACCCTCTTGTTTATAAAACTTCCGTTCTTTCGCCTTTAGGTCTTTCCGACCATTGTCTAATAAAATCATTTCTACTGTACCTAATTCCACTGTTGTTCGCAAAACCGATAGAACCTTGTGGTGTTCTAAGTCAGCTCGATGGAGTGATTTACGGAATTTTTTTGCAACCTTTCCATGACGCGAATATTGTTTTAAGTCGTCCTCTTCTTCGGACATCGCTCTTTCAGTATCTGAAGTCATCCTCATGGGAATGGAGTTATACATTCCCAAAAACAGTACCGTATAGGTCATTCACGTTCCCAACCCTGGTTCAATAAGGCTTGTGCTGATGCAATATCTTTAAAAATAAATGTTACATTAAATGGAAATCTAATAAATCGGTTGACGGTCATGTAGAATACGTTGGTGCTAGAAATATCTGCAAAAGTGTCATCACTAAAACTAAAAAGTTGTTCGAACAACGAAAATGCAATGAACTAGCTACATCTCCTTTAGGCAGTCGTAAATTTTGGTCTTTAGCTAAATCCATTAGTAAAAACTTTGGAACATCTTCATTTCCCCCCTTGACGTCTATTGACGGATCGGTAGTTGCTGATTCTGTAGACAAAGCCAACGTTTTTGTGGATTTGTTTGCATCAAACTCGTGTCTCAATGATTCTGGAAAAGATGTGCCCTAGTCAACTCTTCTTCATACGTTATGAAACCAATTCATTTTCGGTACAAGCTCTTGGAATCGATCATCAGTAGGCTTGATCTCAATAAGGCGACTGGCCCAGACGGTATCCCAGCTATTGTCTTAAAGAAATGTTCCCCGAACTAGTACCAGTCCTATCTAAGCTCTATACGATCTCTATGTCTTCTGGGGAATTCCTTCATCATGGAAGTTAGCAAATGTTCAACCTATTCCCAAAAAGGTGATAAGACCGATCCTCAAATTACCGACCAATTGCCATCACTTCCATTTTGTCTAAAATCATGGAAAAGCCATCAATCAGCAACTGCTCACGTTCCTTGAAACTAACAAACTCCTTAGTGACCACCAATATGGGTTTAGGCAAAGTCGTTCAACAGGCGATCTTCTTTCATATGTGACCCAAGTTTGGAACAATACAGTAGAGCAGTCCGGTGAAACAGTTGTAGTCGCTTTAGATATCTCAAAGGCATTTGACCAAGTTTGGCATAAGTGTTTACTTGCCAAACTCACCTCGTTTGGGTTAAATGATACGCTCATCAACTGGGTTTCTAGTTTCCTTGATAAAAGACGAATACGTGTCGTAGTTGATGGCTTTTTTCAAAAGAAGTTAGCATTAACGCGGGCGTACCACAGGGATCCGTTATAGCGCCTACACTTTTCTCTGTACATAAAGACCTTATTTCTTCAACAACTAACCCCATCCATTGCTTTGCTGACGATAGCACTCTTCACTGTAGTTCATCTCAGTCTACTCATAGTGATAATCCACCTTCTATGTCAAATCAAGAAATTAAAGCTGAAATGGCAAATTCAATCAACAAAGACATTCAACGTATTCTCGAATGGGAAGCAATAATCTAGTTAAATTTAATGCTAACAAAACTCAGTGTTGCCTTATGTCCGCCAAAAAGATCGATCATTTCCTGTTGTAAGTATGAATGGCTCAGTTCTTAAGTTTTCAGACTCTATTACTCTGTTGGGTATGACTGTATCTTCAAATCTCTCATGGGTTGACCATCTTCTGTCAGCTACCAAAACAGCTGCTCATAAAATAGGCTTTTTGTACAGATCTAAGCAGTACTTTACCTCTCGACAACTCCTTCTGCTGTATAAGGCCCAAATTCGGCCTCATCTGGAATATAATTCTCACCTCTGGGTTAGTGCTCCCCAATACGCTCTCGATATCGTTGATCGTATTCAAAAGAGAGCGATTAGGCTTATAAATGACCCGTCCATAACTTCTCACATACAGTCCCTTGAGCATAGAAGGATGGTTTCAGTTCTTCTTTGTATTATCGTTATTACAACGGCTATTGTGCTGCTGAATTATATTCTTTGATACCATCTCGGGCTATCTTTGCGAGAAACACTCGGTTCGCTCATTCACATCATCAGTATGCAGTACAAATCTCCACTTGTCGTACCAAAAGGGCGCAATCCACATTTTTCTACACGGCTTCTAAACTCTGGAATGATCTCCCTAGTTCCTGTTTTCCTCTCACTTATGATATGAGAAAATTTAAGGTGGCTGTTCATAGGCATCTATTGGCAATTCATTATCCCTCTATCCATCCTCCTAAGTGTTCCTGAGTGCTTTAGCACGATAGGCCTAATTTAGCCTGTTCAGGTCCACAATCATAAAAAAAAAAATTGTAATCCGAAGTACAATATAAAGCTTTTTATAACAACAATAGCAAAAGTACCTTAATTTAATTTTAACTCTATGAAGACACATAAAAACAAAAAGTTTCGTTAGCGTGAAAGCGAGAATTGAGTAAATAGAAAAAGAAACGAAAAGAAAAAAAACGTAAGTTCATGTTAGAATCTAAAATAATACATCACACTTACGAACCCAATACATCACTCTATAGACACCCAGGATATCACTAAAGAACTTACAAAGCTCGGCCACAAAGTCAGAAATATCGTTAACGTTAAACAAAGGCAAACTAAAGCTCCTCTAAATATGTTCTTTGTCGACCTAGAACCAGCGAACAACAACAAAGACATCTACAAAATACGCCACTTGCTAAACAATATAGTACAAATCGAACCACCCAGAAGAAACAACAATATTATTCAGTGCACGAGGTGTCAGTTGTATGGCCATTCCAAAACTTACTGTAACCGTCCATTCCTGTGCGTCAAATGTGGTGGCCCACACAGCACTACAACCTGCAAAAAAAGCAAGGATACTCCAGCTACGTGTGCTCTATGCGGGGGTGCACATCCTGCAAATTATAAAGGCTGTGAATACTATCACCGCCTCTATAAAAATACTCGAGTTTTAACAATGCTGTTAACAGCCAACCAACTACAGACAATGCAAATCATTTGCCACTTTTCTAATCCAATACGTCCCAAAACTAGTTATGCAAATGTACTTAAAATAATACAACTAATGTCTCCCAAATGCAGTACAACGATGATTCAGCAAATATAAACTCAATACTTGGGAAATTTCTAGACGAATTTAAAACATGTTCCAACAACTAATCCAACAGAACAGCATGGTTTTGAACATGCCTACAATGCTTATAGGAAAGACAAATGGCTAAAGCTCTCAGAATAGCTCTTTGGAACTCTAACGGCTTAATCCAACATAAGGAAGAAGTAAGAATCTTTCTTCACCAACACCTAATAGACATAATTTTAATCAGCGAAACCCATCTCACGGATAGATCATACTTTAGGATACCAAATTATAAATTTTACTGCACCAATCATCCTGATAACAGAGCACATGCTGGAAGTGTAATTTTAATAAAGGAATCTCTTGAACATCATGAACTACTAGGCTACTAAGGACTACCTCCAAGCCACATCAATCAAAGTCACAGCACTACCATACAACATAACAATCTCGGCAGTTTATTGCCCACCTCGGCATAACCTAAAAAAAGAAAACTTCACAGACTACTTCACTACCCTTGGCAACAAATTTATATCCGGAGGTGATTATAACTCCAAGAATACTCTATGGGGTTCACGCTAACCACTACAAAGGGCAGAGAAATGGCAAAAACCATACAAGAGGAAAAGTACACGTTCCTATCCACGGGTACCCCAACCTACTGGCCGACTGATTTAAATAAAACACCAGATCTTCTGGATTTCTTTGTCATAAATGGAATTGCTCACCCTTTTATGGATATAGAACCAAACTATGACATGTCTTCAGATCATACGCCTGTAATTGCAACAATTGCCACATCAGTAGTAAATGTCAAAACAATCCCAAACTACACAATTCAAGAACTGACTGGGAAGCTTATAAAGCCATGCTCAATGGATCTGTGGATCTGGAAGTATCCCTTAAGAATTCTGTAGAATTAGAGGAAACCACAAATACACTAATTTCTCTCCTACAACAAGCAGCAAGCCATGCAACACCAAAAATGAAAGCCCAAGGAAGCCTTTTCAATATCTCAGTTGAAATAAAAAAACTTATCAAAGAAAAAAGAAAAGCCAGAACAAAATGGCATCGGTCCCATTCACCAGGTGATAAATATACATATAATCAACTAAGTAACAAACTGAAAACTAGGATTAAAGAAACGCAAGACAAGTCGTTTCAGGATTACATCACTAATCTCAGCCGATTTGGAAACCAATAAAAGCTTTTGCAAAACCAACACAAACGAATCCTCCAATCCGCAATGATACTTCAACATCTGGAAACTGGGCAAGAAGCAACAAAGAAAAGGCCGACGTGTTTGCCGAACACCTAGCCGGAGTATTTAGTCTTCAAAATGCTGTACCCTCGAAAGAGATATTAGCAGATATGCAAAATCAGGTGGAAAATATCAGGCAACTTAAACAAATAACCCCTAAGGAAGTAAAAGGAAATCTCTCGTTTAAAAATCAAAAGTCACCTGGACCCGATCAAATAACATCAAGAATGCTAAAAGAACTTCCTAGGAAAGCTATTTTACTCCTCACCTACATATTCAATGGAATACTTCGTCTACATTACTGGCCTACTCAGATAAAGATGGCCGAAGTAATATTAATAGCTAAACCTGGTAAAAATCCACACAATGTTTCCTCATACAGACCTATAAGTCTCCTATCTACCATTTCTAAACTTATTGAAAACTTCTACTCCAGAATTAGTCCCCTACTGGATATTATTCCAAATCACCAGTTTGGGTTTCGTCATTCTCACTCTACAGTTCAACAGTGTCATAGGGTTGTACAAACAATAAATAAATCCATGGAAGATAAACAATATTGCACATCCGTACTTCTTGATGTAAGCATGGCTTTTGATAAGGTATGGCACGTTGGCCTACTTTACAAAATTAAACAAGCCTTCCATCTTACTATCAACTCTTGAAATCATACTTAACTGATCGCCAATTTCGAACAAAAGTAAATGGAGAATTCTCAAACAATTTTCCAATCAAGGCTGGAGTTCCACAGGGCAGTGTACTGGGTCCCGTGCTTTACCTTGTGTACACATCAGATATTCCTACTACACTGAATACCACAATCGCAACCTTCGCTGATGATACTATCATCATTGCAAGTCACGAAGATTCAGCAACTGCATCCTCGTATGTACAAACACATCTAAACCTTGTACAAGACTGGATAAACAGATGGTACATAAAAATTAATGAAAGCAAGTCAACGCAAGTAACATTCACACTAAAAAGGCCGTTGTCCACCAGTTAACATCAATAACATACCTATACCTACAGCACATTCACTACGTTATCTGGGAATCCACATTGATGAAAAACTTACCTGGAAGAACACATCCTAAAAGAAGAAACAAATCGACCTAAGATTCAAGAACTTAAATTGGCTGATTGGAAGAAAATCGCGATTGTCGCTAGAAAACAAAATCTTGATTTATAAGGCAATAATTAAACCTATCTGGACGTATGGCATAGAGTTATGGGGATGCGCCAGTAAGTCAAACACAGCTATCATCCAACGCTCACAATCCAAGATCCTCAGGGCGATGACTGACGCACCATGGTATGTAACCAACAAAACACTACACGACGATCTCAACATACCGTTCGTTCAAACTGTTATACAAGAGCGTAGCGCAAATCATCATGCACGAGTAGAATCCCACGTTAACCCACTTATTCAGCCACTCCTAATACAACCTGATGTCAGACGGCTAAAGAGACGCTGGCCTATTGATCTCAAATGTGAAGTAGGTGTACCCTTCGCTGGAAGAGTTCCCATCCCGTCATCATGGACTATTTAGTTTTAAGGTCCTATGTTAGCAGATTAGCCCATATAATGTAAATTCTGATTGCTAATAAAAAAAAAAAAAAAAATATATATATACAGGGCACACACATTACAACACGTAATGTACCTAAATTCAACCGTTTCTGAGTTACTGAGTTTTGATTTTGAAATGTTACAACAAAAGTCATTAAACTTCAACCTCGATTCAATCTCACCTGTAAATGTCAACTTGACAACGAATGTCAAATACTCTTTCAATCATTGTCTGCCATAAAATTTAAGGGTATGCACCCTCGATTTTGTACGCTACATAGAAATAAAGTACCGACATAGGTATAGTTTTTAAAATCTATGTATTTCAAAATATAACAATTATTAATGAAATTGTAAAATTTGGTTCTACCGTCCTATTTTATAAGGTGCTCGAAGTTTTCTCTATTAAACTCTTGACAATAATGAAACCGCTGAACAAAATTTTATAATGTACTTACAAGAGCATTTTGAGAAATATTTTGAATTTTATGCGGGATCCTCGTTTTCAACTTTTCGACATTTTGGGGTTTATTTTTGTAAGTTTAATTTTTAAAATGACTCCATAAGAAAAAGTCAAGGGGGTCATATCAGGAGACCTAGCTGGCCATTCAACGGTTACCCTCCACCCAATCCATCTGCCAGGAAACGTTTGATTTAGAAATTCGCGGACTTGAAGTCCAAAATGCGGAGGTGTCCAATCCTGCTGAAACCATATGTGTTCTGCTATTAAATTTGGATCATTATTGTTCGGAAATAATTGAATAAGGTCTGGAACTCTATTGATTCTTGAAAAAGCGCCAAATATCGAGCAGAGCTTAAATTTCTATTGATAAAATACGGTCGTATGATATGTCCACCAATAATACGACACCAAATATTGACTTTTGGCGGCTGTTGGGTGTAAACTTGTTCCATCCAATGTGGATTTTCATCTGACCAGTATCTACAATTGTACCGGTTGATTCAAACAAAAAGTAGATTCGTCAGAAAACAAAATATTATTTACAAAATTTAAATTTTGGCTCAATTTATCCATAATAACTTAGCAGAACTCGATTCTGCGATCAAAATCGTCTTCACCTAATTCTTGTAGTAGATGGATTTTATAGAAATGAAATTTTTGTCGCTTGGAAATCTTTTGAATTGAATATCGACTCATGTTGTGATTTAATGCCAATTGCTGTGTTGAAGTTTTTGGATCCTCCGCATCCAATATTATATCCAAAGAATTCTCTACGTTTGTCACTGTTACTGAATTTCCGACTTTAGGTCTATCTTTGACACTGCCAGTCTCCCGAAAACCACTCAGAGTTCTTGAAACTATAGACTTGGAAATAGAACCCCGGTCGGGATACAATTCGTTAAATAAATTCACTACTTCTGAATCGCATTTTATCACCATACCCCATCAACTAAAATTTCGATGCGTTCGGTTTCACTTAGAGGCGCAATTTTGGGCGAAAAATGTGACGATTAATAATAATTTAACATTCATTGTCAAGTTAACATTTACAGATTACGTTAAATCCGGGCTGAAATTTAATGATTTTCGTTGTAACATTTCAAAATCAAACCTTAATAACACGGAATCGGTTGAATTTAGGTACATTACGTGAATTACAATTTTTGCTTAAAATTGAAAGAAAAATTGAAATATCCAATAATATACAGGGGATTCCATTTAAAAAATTTCAACTTTGATGTGCCACGACTTTATGACCGACCCTGTAAACTTCAAATTATTGCTAGCTAATAGGCATTTAGAAACCCTAAAACTTATGTATTTAACTTTTTCCGGTACCTCGTATATTTTACCCAATAATCGACCGTTCCATAAATATCAGGACCCATATATATATATATATATATATATATATATATATATATATATATATATATATATATATATATATATATATATTTCGTGGTTGCGCAGTAGTTTATTGCAAATTACTCTGAGTGAACCACATAGGGTTTCACCTTGACAATTAGAACAAACGTTTGTCGTTTTTTTACATGTTTTTTGCATACATATTTGTCACACTGGTCACATGTAATGGTAGGGTTGGTATTTTTCGCTCGTCCACACCCCACACATCTTCCCCATTTTTTTCTTGGAGGTTCATCCAAGACGTACTTCGACTGGTCGATACTTTGAAAGAAAAACTGAAATTCGAGGTGAGGCTTCATAAGAGTCAGTACTAGATTATTTCAAAAAATTCTTCTAGAATCTTTTCTATTGTTTTGATTGGATGAATATTTGGGAATTGATACCAGCTATATCTAACAGCGAATAAAACACTACTAATGGCCACATTCTAAATATTCGTGCAACTAAGTAAGTTCCACACATTTGGCCAACAGTGTCAACTGCGCCTTTTGTGGCATCAGAGTCTAAAACTATTTCCGGTTTATTAGTTTCTTCATCAATAACTCTGCGTCGTGCATTGTTGATAGCAAAAACACCGTTTTGTTTTTAAGGACATAAGAAACTAATGTGGCACCTTTCAGATAGTCAAATAAAACTGAGTTTATTTGATGCTTTTTGTGTGACAAACATTCTGTGGGAATTTCTTTTTTATTTTGTCTAATTGTTCAAATAAACGTAATTTTTTTTTCAGTAAAGACATTGCTAATGGATAACTGGTATACCAGTTATCGGTAGTTAAGTTTCTGCAAGAACCTTGCAGCTCTTTAGTTAGTCTACTTATGATATCTGTGGGAGAATTAGATTGCATATAAGGCCCCTCTGTTTGTTTTTCGCAATATACTTCCAAATTACTGGTAAAAAAGGTTTTAGCATCGCATAGTAAGAACATTTTGATGCCGTATTTGGCGGGCTTGGAATATACTGAACAAAACTGCAGGGTACCCTGAAAGCTTGTAGTTTTTCATCTATTGTCATGAATTCTCCTAAACTGTAAGTTGTTTTGCAATTCTGAACAAATGACTCCAATGTTGATCGTATGGCTGCTAATTTATCTTCTCTACATCTATCTAACCTGGTAACCTTCTCATTAAAACGTATCCAGCTTAGTAGAAACAAAAATCTCTTATAGCTCATGACTGCCCTAACTATTTGCATTCCATTCCCGTATATAGTCCAAATTTCCAGTACATTCGTATGATTTAGTTTTTTACTTCCCAGTAAATAAAATAAGCCTATTAATGCCTTTATTTCTTATCTTAAAGTTTCCTTCGCGACCCTTTCTTTTGCGTATTTTACGGAAAATTTTTTGGAATTTATATAGGAATTTCACCAATTATAGATGTATCAATAATCTGTAGGAATGCGTCGATCTCATTGGAAATGTTACGTGCAACCGTCTTTGGACCAGGAAATCTTTTTAAAAGATTCTTTTCTTTTGTTTTTGTAAATCGAAATTCTTTTTTGTGCCATATAGTTTGCTTGTCCTTTACCATAAAGCATGTTTGTTCAGAGTGTTCAGCATCATTCATCTCGTCATCGTTACTTTCAGATTCATTTGCATGAGGAACATATTCCTCTTCGACGTCTTTTACTCACCAACGTAAAATTATATATAGGTACTATATTTCACAACAATAAGAACAAAAAATTTCTATTTAAAACGTTACTTTTGACTTTTCGTTTATTTAGTAGAAATTAAATAATTTCAGTTGTGGTAAATTTAATACAATCGTGCAAAAAACAATATGAGCATCACGAACATTAAGGGATGTACCGGTCTCCGGACTCCGGTCTCAAGGCCGTCGACCGGTAAACGTCCCTTACTGTTCTTGATTCTCAATATGCTATATATTTGTTTTCACATAAATAAGTTTACATTTTGAAGTTTGCAACGGATTGTAAATTTGAATTTAACTTTCAAAACTATGTGACTAAATTGGAGAATTTAGTAAAAACGTTTTCTAATTAAATTAAATTCCATAGAAGTTTTCCAATACTACAACGAATTATAAATATTTTAAGGTTAATACTACTCAACTCATTAAGTGTTATTTAAATACATGTCTTGGATGATGTTATTGAAAATAAGGGCCCATTACTAAAGAGTTTAATATGAAAAAATTGCATGGTTTCCTATGTATGTAAACTTTAGTCAACTTTCTAGAGGATCTATATTCTTTCAGCTGTGTTGAACTTCTATAGAATATTTAATTAATTTTTTTAGGTATTATCTCAGAAATCTATGTTGTAATAGTTTCTTTGTTATATCAGTACGTAACTCAGAAGTATTTGGAATTATCATATGAATTGGAAAATGTTAAACTCATCTCAGGTTATAAAGGTATCCTACTGCTTCTAGGAAGAATCCATCCATTCATATTTAAAAAACAAATTTCCATTTTTATAGTGTTCTTGCTTAAATTTTATGTATGTTATTCGGGACTTTATATTGAATTCGCATTAAAAATTTTTATATATCGTATTTTTTCCATTTAAAGAAATAACTTTTCGTATACGTTGCTCTGTTTAAGATTAGATTTATTATTATAATTAATATTTTGCTTTTAGTTGACGTTAACAATAACTTTTCTTTTTCTTGTGTTTTTTTAGTTTTACTATGTACCGGGCGATTCATCCTAACGATCCATATTCATAATTTCTTATTTAAATAAATAGAAAAACAGCAATCGCAGAGTTTTAGTAAATTTTAGGTGTAATTCAGCGGCATAATTGCTGTAACAGATATAAAGAGCGTTTTCAAAATACGCGGTTAAGTAATGTTTTTTAATGAATCATCCTATGTATTTTACCATTTTTCGATTCTACATTAAGTGTCTAGTAAAAAAGGTGATTACAAGTAGGTTAAAATTTCGAGATGCTTACTATTAAGAAAAATACGGCATATTAGAAATATGGTTTTTATTGACTGCATCAAAACTGGTTACATCCAATTTAACCAAGAATTTTGGTATTTTCGGTGAAACCGGAAGTATCGATTTTTATCGAGAATCGATCGGATAATTAGGTAAGCCAGTTCTCTATAAGGGTAACTGAACATAAGACTAGAAATAGGTAGAAGAAAAAAATATATATATATATATATATATATATATATATATATACCACTAAGTGACATAGAAAGAAGAACACCCAGTAATAATGAATATTTCGTAAAAAAATTATGGGAATATGTTTGTTTATGTTAAGATAAACAACGATCAATTTTTTAGCGATATTACTATAGCGGTTTTTGCGTTAACTTCTTTCAAAAACATTTACAATCACGTAGCTTTAAAATCATTTGTAAGTACAGTTGTCATTTAAGACGTGTAAAACTCATTACAAAAAGCTTCTTTAATTGAATCACGATGCCTCGAGTGCGAAAACGCCAACATTTTCGGCAGTTAAACAAGTTCGATAGGGGTCGAATTGTGGACTTACGAGAGGCTGATTGGTCTATGAGAGATATATCCGATAGAACGCAACGGAGTTTAAACACTATGGAAGTCTGTGTTCAGGCATGGAACCAAGAGGGCCGTACACGAAGAGCGAGAGGTACAGGAGGTCCTCGAAGAACCACAGAAGCCGATCGTCGTGTTGGCTCTACGGGACCGCTTCTCGTCTAGACGGGCGACTGCGGACCAGTGGATTGCAGAACATGGAAAGGCGATTTGGATGCAAACTGTTTATCGCCGGATAAGAACCTTTGGACTCTTTTCATACTGTTCCCATTTTGTACTAGCACTGACTCCTGGGCAGCAACGTGATCGTCTATCGTTGTGTAGAGAACGGGCAAAGTGGGACCTTGAATGGAATTCAATTGCCTTCAGTCCAGGTTTTGTTTAGGCATGCATGAGGTTCGTGCAAGGGTAAGAAGATGGCGTGGTGAAAGACAAGATCCCCAATTTTCTGTGGAAAGGCATGTGAAACCACACAGTTGGAGTTATGGTATGGGGGGCTATTGCTATTAGAAGTGGGTCAGGTTTGGTCTTCATTAGAGGTAACATGATCGCTGCGAGCTACATCCAGGAGATCGTAGAACCCCATACTGTACTTTATGTTCAGACCATCCCCAACAGCATATTCCAACAAGACAACGCACGAACTTATGTTGCTAGGGTTTCTTTGGCTAATTTTTTCGCCAATCAAGTTGCTTTGTTGCCTTGGCCAACCCCCACAAGCTCTAGTGACTGCAGCATGAGTTACAGATAGCATGGGATGAGATACCCCTCATTACAAGTATTCAAAGACGTGTTAATGAGTGCATAAGATATCATGGTGGCGCAACACATTATTAAGTTTTTTTTTAAAAGTTAACAGCTTAATTTTTATCAAATTTTGATCGTTTACTAGTCTAACTCGAGTACACTTGTATACCAAAAATTGTTCAAAAAAATTGATTATTACTGGATCTTCTTCTTTCTATGTCACTTAGTATATATATATATATATATATATATATATATATATATATATATATATATATATATATATATATATATATATATATATATATATATATATATATATAGGGTATCCACAAACTGCAGATTCTAGAGTTGATTTTATGTCGATTTAACGTAAATTACCTTAATACAAAAATACTTCCTAAGAGACATTGTCATTCATAAGTTTTTGTTTTTCAAAATTTCGCAATTTTAACATAAAATTTAAAAAAATTCGATTTTTTCATAAAAGAATGACACTCTTGCCTGAATTCGCTACAACTCACCGTTTTCGAAATCGATTTTAACTTTTCATGTGTTAATCATACTTTTATAAAATTAACTATCGAATTCATTTACAATTATGAAAGGTGATTATGGAAAATAAAGAAAACATAAATGAATAAATTTGTGCATAGAAACGGATGGTCGTCATGTGGAGCCTCTTTTGTAGATTCAGTTTTGTGTTTCATGCTTGCAGTTGTCATTTTGAATTGTTTTAATTATTAATTGCGTCAGCAACATTGTTTTGTATTCAAAAAGGTTATTTTTTACCCGAGTTTATTTCTTACTTTCTAAAGCAAAATTAATTTATGACATCAGAGCAGTTTGACGTTCACGCAATTGTTATTCTGCTTATTTTCCATAGCCATCTTTCATAATTGTAAATTAATTCGTTAGTTAATTTCATAAGTATAATTAACACGCCGTAGTTACTTCAGATAAAAGCGTCATTCTTTTATGAAAAAATCGATATTTTTTAATTTTATGTTAACATTGCGAAATTTTGAGAAACAAAAAACTTATGAATAACAATGTCCAATGCTCCGCCCAAACGAGCCACTTATGAGTACAACTCAAAAATCATATTCACGCCATACGATTGGGCATATTCCACTAAATAAATACACAGAACTCTATCATTTAAAGGTAAACCATTTTGAAGATATTTGAATTAAACCGATGTTAGGGCGCCATCTTCCAAGAGCTCCAGCTCTCTTAGGATGTATTTTTGTATTAAGGTAATTTACGTTAAGTCGACATAAAATCAGCTCTAGAACCTGCAATTTTCTTTTATGAAAAGAGTTTCCTGTATACATATTTATTTATTTATATACTACGTGATCCAAAAAAACGTACCCCTGCTTCAAGTGTACCTCAAGGTTTAATTTTGAAAATCGTTTTTCGCAAATAACTCGAAAACCTTTAGGAATTTCAAAATACTATTCCCAATGAAAATTATTTCTTTGTTGACGAGAATTTTTCTGGTTTGATTGGATTGTCTATGAATGGACTGGAAGTATTAGTTTTCACATTGTTTCCGTATACTTTCTGTCCAATCTTTTTTATGTGTGATTTTTCAGGTATTTTTGTAACTTTTATGGGTCCGTTATCAGTTTTTAAGGTTGTGTTGACGCACCATGTATGTAAGATGTTATAATGACGTGTATTACGTGTTTTGAGTACGGGTGTATTGAGTTTGAACGAAAAAAAATTTTTTTTGTGTATATGCATAATGTATGTGGGTGGGTGATACGCCACTGGCAATTTAGGAGAAATATCATTCAGTACGCAGATACGTGTATTTGAATGTCATAAAGACATTGGTGTTGGAATAAATAGATTCTGACGAATGTAAATGTGAAGAGAAATTTGTCGATGGGACGATAATGGTTGCTACTGTTGACTACTTAATAAGAAATGGAATGTTGGAGGATAAAGGAGTAATCTTGGCCAGAAGATGTAAATGTATAAGTATAGAATGTTTTAGAAAATATGTAGAGAAAGATTTGGCATACTTAATTTTTGATTATCGAAAGTTCTTGCAATGTTGTGCAATCAGTTTTGAGAATACGTGTATGTAAATGGGATTTGAGACCTTAGACTGTACTTATTTTTGCAAATGTTGCGGAAGGAGGACGAGCGCATGTGAGAGATAAACGTTGAAAGTTGTGTAATGGTCCAGAGTGGCAACTGAATGAATGTGATGACGAGAAATGGCTTCTCCATAAAGTAGTTGTAAAATTTGTAGGTAAGAACGAACATGGCGATGTATTGTAATTACAAGCGTGTTTGTCCAGAGGGTAGCATCAGTCGGCACTAAGAAAGTTTGAGTGAATACCATTGGTGAATATAGCAAGGAAGTCAGACATGTTTAAAGATGGATGGCTTAAGGTATAAATAGGAAAGTCAGAGATTGACGTGAGGTTGTTGTTTGTTGCTTTTTGCTTTTTGGTGAGAGCTTTGTGGAAGACGCGCGCGCGAGGTGATGTGTGACATCAGAATGGGTTGAGTGGAGTTATATTTGTGAATAATATTGAAGGCAGTCATTGTTTAAACAACTGCGTAACCCAAAAGGGGATGAATCGTATAAGACATTCATAAATAAAACAATTAATAAAATTGAGATTGAAGATAAAATCAGTTTGTTTCTTTTATTCTTCAAGAAAAAGTGCGTAAGCAGATTTATAATTAGATAGATTAGAAGATGGATGGCTTAAGGTATAAATAGGAAAGTCAGAGATTGACGTGAGGTTGTTGTTTGTTGCTTTTTGCTTTTTGGTGAGAGCTTTGTGGAAGACGCGCGCGCGAGGTGATGTGTGACATCAGAATGGGTTGAGTGGAGTTATATTTGTGAATAATATTGAAGGCAGTCATTGTTTAAACAACTGCGTAACCCAAAAGGGGATGAATCGTATAAGACATTCATAAATAAAACAATTAATAAAATTGAGATTGAAGATAAAATCAGTTTGTTTTTTTTATTCTTCAAGAAAAAGTGCGTAAGCAGATTTATAATTAGATAACAGTTGTTACGTTATAGTGTGAGTGCGGCGCGTGTGCTTGTAACGACCCTTAGTTCAAATTATTTATGGGACCACCTTTAAGTGAACGAAATATTCATAGTAAATTGAGCCAATGTTAAAGTAATTTTATATGGCATTAAAAGTTTATTTGTGTTAAGGAAGGGCTAAATTGTCCTAAAGGTTGCACGAAACTTTAAAGAGGCAACCAAACGTGTACAGTTTATTACGGGTTATTGGAGTAATAACCTCGCATAATTGGACTATTTGCGAGTACCGAAAGGAATAAGTGTTTGTGAAATTGTGGAGTACTTGTTATGTGCCTTCAGGCAATTTAAGGATACAAATGGACTACAAATAGTTGGTTGACGGGAAGAGAGAAGAAAGAAAAGCGTAGGATGAATGGACAGTCTTTAAGTAAGAATTATATTTAAGAACCTTGAAAATTCAGTAGAGCACGATTATCTTTTCTTTGGTTAGTCTTATTTGCCTATTGTTGGGTAATTTTTATTTAATTAATTAGTGTTGAAGGAAAAAGATAATCGATCTCGAGTTATGTTGTATTGGCTGTTTTAGTAGTAAGAATTTTTGCAGAAACGCAAATTTGTATTGACAGTGGTTTTTCAACCACGCTGTTAGTGTATGCAAACATTTGTTTATTATTTGTGCAGGACAATATATATTTATCGTTAACTTTTATTTTGTTGTTTATTTAGCCAGTTATGAGATACATTTGTGACGTTTACTTAATTGGTGTCCTAGTTTTCGACAATTTAAATGTAGGCTTTGCATATTTTGGTTTTAAGATTAATGAACAACCTGAAAGGTTATATTTGCCAGGTTAATTTCAAAAAGAAAATTTTCAAGTTAGTTTCGTTTAACGCAGTACACTAATGACGGATCAGCTGTTGATTTAAAAATTTCATTAAGTTTAACTATGAGATGGAGTTTTGAGAACTTAAATATTTACGAATGTCCGATACGATTCAGAGGTATCATAAAAGAACAATTATTAAGCTGGTGACATTGATTTTATTTTGGTTAGGAATTTTAAAAATTAATTATCGATCATTAATTGAAGAACTATTTTATTCATAAATAAGTAGAAATTTAACTTTATATGTATACGAGGGATGTGTAGAAAATATTCAGTTAACGTGTTATAACTTTGGTATTCTGGATGTACAGGGTACAATCAGGAAGTTTGTGACTACCCGTGTATTACAGTTTTTTTTTTGTATAACTGTTGGTTACGTGAATGCAGTCAAATTTGAGTGATACATTTTGTTGTGGAAATTTTGGTTTACGAGGTGTATTCAAAAAGTTTCTAATAACCTGGGTAGTACTAAATATATTTGAGTTTGAGTTGAATTGTTTGAGACGAGTGTTTGTTTTAGGACCCTCGTGTAAGAGTTTACTGAGTAAGCACAATTCTACTTTCCACGATCAAGTAGGGTTAATTGACACCCAGCTTAAGACAATTATTTTAACAAAGTTTCGATTGTGGTGGCGCCTGGAGACATATTTTCCCGGACTGAGCTGTTTGAATATCGGTGTAAGGTGTTTGAGCGTATTGATCATTCATTTTACTTCTTATTTCGACCACGCCCATCTCCCTGTTAGCTGGCTTGGCAACCCGCTTACATTAGTAAGCATACACGACGCCTACTGCGGTTTGGACGTGTAACAGTTTTCATACAATTTCTTTATTCATAAAGAATAATAATCGGTATTCCAACTCCGAAATGGCAGATTTGCGCAGAATCTACGGCAGAGCTTTTGGGAATCGTGCTGTAGCTGTTCGTTTATATTCCCAGGCATTTCCAAATCGGCGAATACCGAATAAAAAGACGTTTGCCAACATTGACCGGCGTCTTCGTGAAAGTGGTACATGTTATCAATTTATAAAAATTCTATTCATATCGGGTTCACACAGGTTGTTTGAAGCCAGCAAAAATTGACAGTGGTAGGAGGCGACTTTGAGGGCCTGTCACTTTATAGCCATACATGTTAGAGAAAAATTTTTATCTCACTTTTCGTCTTCAATTTATGTGTAGAATATACACTTGAAGCAGGGGTACGTTTTTTGGTTCACGTTGTATATATATATATATATATATATATATATATATATATATATATATATATATATACATTCATAAGTACGGGATCGAAGGATATTGACTTTATACAGGAGAATTTAAGAAAACATTTTCATCCAGATGGGGTGCCTCGTTATTGCAGGGCCGTACTAAAATTTTTTTTCTCAAGTAGAACCCTACTTATATTTTTGGACAGTATTATTCATCTTGTTAAGTGTTGTACAAATATGTTTCATTTTTGGCATTCAGATGCAGTGTTCACAGATTATTAATTTTTTTCTCAAAAAATCAGAAAATACATGGTATCACACAATATGGTGTAAAAATGTTAGTAAAGACAATAAAGGAACCAAACTTTGCTGAGATATAACCAATGCTACTACCTCTACTATCACATGGTATTACTTTTGGATTGCCATAGAACTTACAGTTTTGGAGATATTTCAAATTTCTTAGAAATAAATCTTAAATCAGACACTACTTTACAATATAAAGTGTGATATCTGGAATAAATCAGTAACGTGTGAATAAAACAAAATACGCTTGTTGACTTAAGGGAAAACAAGTTTTAGAAACAGGACATATTGTGAAAATGGAATAAATTAAAGTATTATTTAGAAGTTTTACTTTCATAGGCCTCTTCTTTGTAGTGCAGATATTCCCTTCACTAATGAGCCAAAACTACTTCTAACATTGTAAGCTTTTATTTACTTTTCCAGGTTAAACAATTAACTGTGACCTTCCTCAGGGAAAAACTCACTACAGTAAAAAATCAAATGAAATGTAGAGTGTTTTCTAACATCCTCCTTGTGCCATTCTTGAATTCATAAATAACAACAAATCTTTTGTCATTCGTATGGGACGCTCCCGCCAACCTCCCCAGCATGGAACATGGAGGGTTGAGTTTCTAGTCTATTCGATGCAGTTAAGCACATTTTTCGACTACTTCTGTCCAATTTGTTTCTTTCACATTTTTTGGTTACTTCTGTCCAATTTATATCTTTCAAAGCGTTTACACAGCCAGTGAAATTCTTTCCACAAGCAAAATAAATTTTTGAGGCTCAATCTTTGCAAGCGATAAAACTTCTTAGCTTCCGCACAAATGCATTGTTTAACAGGGGTGATTTTAATTCAAGATGAATATCGCGGTAGGCAGCTCAAATGTGCAGTACTATCCACACTTTCTCATTTGATTTGAGAGACAATGGGGCCACTAAATCTATGTCTATAAACTGAAACACAGCAGCTACACGGACTCTGTTTTCTGGCAGGAAAATGACAGAAGTTTCGAGCAATTTACCGTTAAATCTTTTGGAAGTACTGCATCCACCAGGAACTGGTTTAATGGCGCGTCTGCATTGATGAATCCAATAATTTTCCCTGAGAAGACTTATCAAACCTTATACTCCAGCGTGGTTGTTCTTAACCTGTTCTTGTAAAATCAAACGTTTCATAACTTAGTGGTATGCAGAAAAACACAAGACATACAAAATTTCTATGTATCAGCTCTGTCTGATATCTTAGTACGTAATATAAATAGTCAGTCTTAATCAGTAAAGGAGCACAATGATGAAAATTTGGGATCTTGCTACAACTCAAAGCTTTATTCTTAAAATGAATAATCAATTTTCTCGCTTGTTCTAATTCAATTAAAGTCTTACTAAATTTTGGGTAATATTTGTAGTACTATACATTATTTTTAACCACAGACGAAGTAGAAACAATCGCTTTTATTTTTTTTTTTATTAATTCCTTCTTCATTGCAATTCAAATTCTGACTCGGCCATTCTGAAAATGATTCGTTTAGCGATGTAGGTCTCTCCCACCATCTTCCATCAGCGAGTGACCTTGCAGAAATAATCTCATCTGCTGGTTTTAGAAAGCCACGAACATCGTATCACCGTTGAAGTTTCGAGAAACGTTTTATTTCTTCAACACGGTCCCAGGAAAATGGTTTCCACTGGCCTTCTCACTGGATCCATGACAAAACTGTTGAAGTGCTTCAATCAATCCCAAAAACGTTTGACCATTACCTAACTAGTTTCTTAGAAATATACAGACTGCATAAGCTTTTGTTAAATGATACAGAGAAATCTAAACCTATCCAACGAGGAATTTTTACAGAGGCTAAACAGGGTAATCATTTCAAAATTATTTCTCCATCAACATCCCATCCCGATTTCAAAGACCAAAGCAATGGGATCAAACTATTTATAAGCTGCCGGTAACATAGTTCTTTTTGTTAACTGGGGTGTGTCCATTTTATCAAATCACTTCTAAAGAAAGCTCCAAAGTGTCGAAATTTTTGTTCCAACCAAGACTAAGGGGATTGGTTTTTATTTTTACTTCACAATTTTCTGGTAAAGAATGCTCCTACCATATTAAGTAACACTTTCCATCAGCCAAAATTTTTGTTGATTCTTTGATAAATTGGTCTAGAGCTTCTTTATCCGACATAATTGTTAAAACAATGTCAACCTAAACAGGCTAATAATTTGTGCACTGCTTTAGGACAGTGAAAATTGCTGCTACTAAAAATTGACTTGAAGAGAATCGAAATACCATCGCACGTACGTCTCAAAATTTTCAAGCTCTTATCTTTGTCAACCAAAGGAACTTTAGAAAATTCCTGAAGTTTCATTTATTACAAGAATTCATACCCAAAAATGTCTTTTTACTCTAATAATGATACTCGTGGAAGCCTAATATATATATATATATATATATATATATATATATATATATATATATATATATAAAACGAAAACAGCTGACTCCTTTGGCCAAAAGGAACAAAAAATTGTTAATACAGGGTGTGTCTATTGTTGATGGTTTCCAAGATGTTAACTTTTTTTTAATTTTTTCTATTTCGTGGACTTATTTTTTAAATCACGCTGTATCTTCCAAACTAGAAGAGTTACAAGAAAACACATTAGGAGAAATTTGTAGAAGATGAAATTGTCTTAAAGAATATTGAATTCATTCGAGACAAACTCATCATGCAACATTTTTAATGACATAATGAATTCAGAAATGATTTTTTTTCAAATCCCAAGACAAATTTCCAAGAGGAATATTTTTTCAATAGAGATGGATTTGATACATGGCCGATAAAAGAAAAACTTCCTGTTTTCATAAGCTTCACAACGATATGAAAAAAACTCATGGTTGACGTACTAATTACTGAATTGTTACAGGAATACACCTCAGGAAAAACTTTTAGAGCATAAAATTACCTTCAAAAATATGGTAGAGTAGATGAGAATTGACGATTTGTCCCTCACTTTTCAATCAATCTGTACATTTACGGCAAGAAATACGTCTCCTTTACTGATATCTTTTCATCACCGTAGCAACGACTTGACATTAGTAAGTTAGTTGTCAAAATTTGTTTGCTATTACAGTTTTGCTGATTTCAATACAAGTTCTTTCTGTTGTAGTGATATTGTAATTTAGTTTTTGAGTCGTTCTTGTTCTTGTTATTATTATTGTTCTTGTTCGTGTTCGTGTTTTCCTTCCTGAGTCATGTTTTCAAATGGAGAATATGCCGATATTCATTATTATTATTATGGTGTTGCCCAATGGAATGCGAGTGAGGCTGCTAGACTGTATGCAGCTGCTTTCCCAAGAAGAATTCATCCAGAAAGAGGGGTGAGATCTGGAGATCTTGGAGGCCACGCCACTGTACCACCTCTTCCAATCCAACGTTGGGGATAATGTTCGTCTAGCCAATCTCTCACACCTCTTCCGTAGTGAGCAGGACAACCATCAAGTTGAACCCACATATCTGCTCTTGTTGCCAATGAAACCTCCTCCATGAATTGAGGGAGGTTTTCTTGAAGGGGATTCAAAAAATTCACTGAATTGACTCTATCTGGCAGAATATATGGACCAATAAGTTGATTGTTGAGTAAACCAACCCAAACATTAACTTTGAACTGGTGTTGAAAGCTATTTGGCCTCACAGTATGTGGGTTCTCATGTGCCCAGACGTGCGTGTTATGGATATTGAAGATGCCTGACCTTGTAAAGGTGGCCTCATCCGTCCACAAGACTGCTTTTTGGAAATCTCGATCATTCCTAACTGAATTGAGATACCATTGGCAAAACTCAATCCGCCGACCTAGATCTCCTGTCACGTGATACGCACGTCTTCCGTCAGCCTTAAGAGTTCTCCGTATTGTTTCTCGTGGCATCTGCAATACATTGGATGACCGCCGCAAGCTAGTCTCAGGATTTGCTTCGAAATGCTGGATTACGGCTGGATTACTTACTAATGTCAAGTCGTTGCTACGGTGATGAAAAGATATCAGTAAAGGAGACGTATTTCTTGCCTTAAATGTACAGATTGATTGAAAAGTGAGGGACAAATCGTCAATTCTCATCTACTCTACCATATTTTTGAAGGTAATTTTATGCTCTAAAAGTTATTCCTGAGGTGTATTCCTGTAACAATTCAGTGATTAGTACGTCAACCATAAGTTTTCTTCATATCGTTGTGAAACTTATGAAAAAAGGAAGTTTTTCCTTTATCAGCCATGCATCAAATCCATGTCTATTGGAAAAATATTCCTGTTGGAAATTTGTCTTGGGATTTGAAAAAAAAATCATTTCTGAACTCATTATGTCATTAAAAATGTTGAATGATGAGTTTGTCTCGAATGAATTCAATATTCTTTAAGGCAATTTCATCTTCTACAAATTTCTCCTAATGTGTTTTCTTGTATCTCTTCTAGTTTGGAAGATACAGCGTGATTTAAAAAATAAGTCCACGAAATAGAAAAAATTAAAAAAAAGTTAACATCTTGGAAACCATCAACAATAGGCACACCCTGTATTAACAATTTTTTGTTCCTTTTGGCCAGAGGAATCAGCTGTTTTCGTTTTGGCCATCGAGTTTGTGTCACCCTGTATATATATATATATATATATATATATATATATATATATATATATATATATATATATATAAAGGGTTTCTCGGTGACAGTATGTTAAACGAATAATGAGAACGGAAAAACTGATACAATTAAAACTTGTAACTTTATATAAATGAACATATTTTCATGGCGTTGTCACTTCCGGTTATACCGGAAGTCATTACCAACTTTGTTATTTTAAAAACATAAAATTTTACGTCTTCTACTAACAGGTTTGGCGTACCTATCTCTTACCATTATTAAGAAAAAAAAAAAATTTCAGGCGTTAGCAACGAAAATTTGAATCTACTGAAAAGATAATATTTCATAAAACATAAAAGGCAGATAAGCGAAACTTGTATAACGGTTAGACATGATATTGGACTATGTTTTCAGTATTAGACATTTTTGAAATTTATTTCTAGGGGAGGACCGGGAGTAATGATAGTTAAGAAAATTAAAAATGTCAGAGTCATTTTCTTTCATTGCAACTGGGTTTTTTATATTCTCATTCGATGTAGAGTTTAATTATCTATCTGCTGATATATCATGTTCCTATACCTAAACTGAATGATTTTCGTGTTATCTGCTTTTTTTCTACTTTTCTTGGAGATTACGTGTGTGTGCTTTGAAATCTGTTTTTCTGCCTGTCGTATGATACTTTCAATTAGTTGGCTATGCAATTGAATTGTCAAATTTATAGTAAATGACAATTATTGAGATTAGTTCGAGTTTTAATAAATAATTTAAAATTCCACGATTGCCATTTAATAATGATGATTTTTTGAACTTGTTGCTGATACAGGGCGAATGCGGAGGAATTATTGGAAGAACGATTAGAACCTTTATTCAGGGGTATCCACATCGGAATCGCCCTAATCTTCGGACAATTACAACTTTGCTTGAAAATTTCAAAACACATGGATCTTTTAGATATACGCCCCAGAAAAAGAAGCCAATGGTCCAAGACATTACCGTTTTGGGATACTTTACTGCATATCCTAATGCTTCATTGAGAGAGGCTGCTGTAAGTTTAGGAGTTTCTTTTAAAGCAATACATCGTATCTTAGTAAGGCATAAATGGCACCCATTTTCATACACGTTGGTACAACATTTAGCAGCTGGGGATTCTGAACGACGCATTCAATTTTGTGAGTGGTTCATGGCAATTTTGTAAAAAAACATAATTTGGACGGACGAAGCAAAATTTTCAAAAAACGGTGTTTTTAACAGGCACAATTACCATTATTGGGCTGACGAAAATCCACATGTCATTTGAGAAAGAAACTTTCAAGACTCTTGGAGTTTTAATGTGTTTTGTACGATAAAAGACAACAGAGTCTTTTGTCTTCAGTTTTATGATAATAATTTAATTGGTGTGAGGTGTATGAATATTTTACAAGATCTGGTAATTTCCGCTACTGAAGAACTACCCTTGCTAGAAGCAATAAATGCATACCACCAGCAAGATGGTGCCCCACCACACAATTTTGGTGAAGTTGGAACCTTATTTGAAGAGCAGTTCCACGGAAAACGGATTGCTAATAACAGTCCTTACCGCTGGCCCCCTCGATCTTCCGATCTAAGCCCCCTTGACAACTACATTTGGGGAACTATTAAAAACATGGTTTACAGTGAGCCTTTAACGACAAGGGAAAATGCCGTAGCAAGAGTTCAAGTTGCCTTCGGTAGTTTGAACGCGGACGATATTAGAAGAGCCACTGGATCCAATACTTTACGTCGTGTTCAAATGTGTTTAGACCAAAACCGACCTGTCTTTGAACACTTATTATAAAAAAAGAATGAGTTGTTTATTGCAATTAATATTGTTCTTCTCATTAGTTGTTGGTTTTTTGTTGTGTTGTTATAAAACCATGCCTTATTAGCAGATGCACTCCTTTTCTGGGGAGTATGTCTCAAGGACTCATGTCTTTTGCTTCCTTCGAGCAAAGATCTAACTGTTCGAGAATTACGACGAGGCCGATGTAAATATGTCTGAATGAACGTTCTAGACGTTCTTTGAATAATTCTTTCATATTCGCGGTGTACCAACAAAAAATTCAAATAATCTTCGTTATTAAATCCTAAAAGAATTTAAATAACTGTCATTTACTATAAATTTGACAATTCAATTGCATAGCCAACTGATTGAAGGTATCATACCACAGGCAGCAAAACAGACAGCAAAGCACACTATTAATTTATGGCGTATTTACTACATCATCTCCAAGATAAGTAGAAAGCAATCAGATAACACGAAAATCATTCAGTTTAGGTATAGGAACATGATATATCAGCAGATAGGTAATTAAATTATGCATCGAATGAGAATATAAAAATACCCAGTTGCAATTTAAAAAAAATGACATTTTTAATTTTCTTAACTACCATTACTGCCGGGCCTCCCCTAGAAATAAATTTCAAAAATGTCTAATACTGAAAACTTAGTCCAATACCATGTCTAACCGTTGTACAAGTTTCGCTTATCTGCCTTTTATGTTTCATGAAATATTAATTTTTCAGTAGATTAAAATTTTCGTTGCTAACGCCTGAAATTATTTTATTTCTTAATAATGGTAAGAGATAGGTACGCCAAACCTAGTAGTAGAAGACGTAAAATTTTATACGGAAACAGAAAATAAAATAGAAATTGGGGCATTGTATTTAAAATAACAAAGTTGGCATCGACCTTGAATAGAACTTGATCTAATTAGTATGTCAAAGAAGAGACTAATCGACCTTGAACTGCATAAGTTATTTAAAAAGAAAATTAAAAAAATCGGTCTTTGACAAGCCGTAACTTGAAAACAAATGACAATCCGAAAAAAAATTTCCTTACAAACTGCTATTATTTTAGCTGGTAGAATCTCCTCCCGGAGTTTCCTGATGGACTTTATATATATATATATATATATATATATATATATATATATATATATATATATACAGGGTGTTTCATTAAAGCTGGCCACCGGCCATATTTCAGAAACTAGTGGACATAAAAAGTGGAGAAAAAAAATTCATTATAAAAGTCGCCACGAGAAAATCCTGGAAATTATTTTTAAGTTCCGTAATTTATCGCAAGGGGGCGCAATTGAAAATTAAAAAACAAAATTATAAATTTCTCCGAAAATTCCCACATTAAGGCATACCTTTGGTAACATCGTTAGAAAGCTTAGACAATTCTGCGTCATTTTGGTCTAAGGCTCATTGGCGTACCGACCTTAATAAGAGTGGGGGAAGCTATTGAATGTGTAATCATTTAAATCGCTGTTATTTTTAAACGACTTATCCGAGTGTAGTAAACCTAGGCTTGTTTAGAAGAAAAAGGTAAGTACTGTAACTGTCGCATCCATTGGTACGCGACAGCTCATAATAAAATTGTTAGAGGGCGCAATTTGTAATAATACCAGTTTTTTTGATTTTATTCAGAAAAATTAAATCATACGGTATAATTATGACATCATAAGCGGAAAGTAGCTTAAATTTGTAACAAAAAACGTAAATAACGCAATTTGATATCTTTATTTGTTCCAGAGTTATGGCGAAAAGAAGACTTTTTAACCGTTTAATTTAATAATTGATTATTGCTATGGTTTCTTAAGGTGTATAGGTTAGATTAGTAATGAGCAATCTGCATTTATCATAGTCTGTGCCTCCCTTCACACTCTATCTAGGCTTAGGACTAGTCCAAACTAAGCAAATTGCAAAATTTGGAGCGTGTTTAGAGGCCAACGGGCCATAACAACGATATCAAAGTAATGATTGATTTTTGTTTAAGAAACTTTTTAATAGAATGGTAAAAAATCATGAACAACTGTTAAAAAACAAGTGAAAAGCTCTAATGTTCAAATTGACGGCCGTTTTGTAAAATACAACTATTAATTCTTCTTCTCGTACTGGAAACAGATGTTTCGATTTCGTCTCGTGGAATCGAATTTATTGCAATTTCAATTCGGTGAATCATGTCCTCTCGGGTGGTTGGTCTCGTTTCGTAAACAATATCTTTTATTCTTCCCCACAAGTAGAAATCTAATACAGTTAAATCCGGGGATCTAGGTGGCCACGGAAACAAACTACTCCTTCCCATCCAGCGATTTGTGTATCTAACATTTAAGAAATCACGGACTCTTCGGGAATAGTGTGAAGGACATCCATCATGTTGATACCACAGGGATGCTCTCACGTCAAGGGGAATGTCTTCTAAAAGATTGGGCAAGTCATTTTGTAAAAAGTTTAAATAAGATTCACCATTTAGGTGTCCATGAAAAACAAATGGTCCGATAATTCTGTCACCTAAAACACCACACCACAAACTTACACTCCATCTGTTTTGGTGATCCACTTCGCGCATCCAGTGAGGATTTGTTTGCGACCAATAATGCATATTGTGCAAATTAACTCTGCCGCAGCTAGTAAAAGTAGCCTCATCGGTCCATAAAACTTTGGAAAGGAATCGAAGATTTTCACTACACATGTCTCTCAGCCAATAGCAATAGTCGAGCCGCCTGTCAAAATCAGTGTCTGATAAAGCCTGGTGTAAAACTAGATGATAAGGATGCAGCTTAAAACCTCTTAAAATTCTGAACACAGAAGCAACACTTACACCTAGTTCTGTGGAAATCTCCCTGATACTTACGTGAGACTCCGATTCTACGTACGCAAGAACATTAATACTATGTCTTCATTTCTTATGCGACGTCTTCTGACAGGAAGTGGAATACGTCGTACATTTCCTGTTTGTCTTAAACGTGTTGCCATTCGCCGAAACACTTTTCTAGTGTAGTGCCTTCGATCAGGATATCTGATAGCGTATTGTCGTTCCGCAATAGCTGCATTTTGAAAACATTCATAATACACGGCAAGCATGTCGTAAGCCTCGGCATTGGTATACGACATTTTTGAAGGATAGCACTAATTTCTGATAAGGTACAATGAAACCCAAAACTAATGAAGGAAAAAATTTTTACAACACAACATCAATCAAAATTAAGTAAGTTGACAACTATTTAAATTTATTTACCTCCATGGAAACGAGCCGACTTTGTTCCGCAGCAAATTAGATTATTATTTTAAAACACACCACATTAGAACTATGCCTTAGAAGTTTCATATGATGTTATAAACGTACAGAAGAAGAATTAATAGTTGTTTTTTACAAAACGACCGTCAATTTGAACATTTATAGATTTTCACTAGTTTTTTAACAGTTGTTCATGATTTTGTACCATTCTATTGAAAAGTTTCTTAAACAAAAATCAATCATTACTTTGATATCGTTGTTATGGCCCGTTGGCCTCTAAACACGCTCCAAATTTTGCAATTTGCTTAGTTTGGACTAGTCCTAAGCCTAGATAGAGTGTGAAGGGAGGCACAGACTATGATAAATGCAGATTCCTCATTACTAATCCAACATATACACCTTAAGAAACCATAGCAACAATCAATTATTAAATTAAACGGTTAAAAAGTCTTCTTTTCGCCATAACTCTGGAACAAATAAAGATATCAAATTGCGTTATTTACGTGTTTTGTTACAAATTTAAGCTACTTTCCGCTTATGATGTCATAATTATACCGTATGATTTAATTTTTCTGAATAAAATCAAAAATACTGGTATTATTACAAATTGCGCCCTCTAACAATTTTATTATGAGCTATCGCGTACCAATGGATGCGACAGTTAAAAGTACTTACCTTTTTCTTCTAAACAAGCCTAGGTTTACTACAATCGGATAAGTCGTTTAAAAATAACAGCGATTTAAATGATTACACATTCAATAGCTTCCCCCACTCTTATTAAGGTCGGTACGCCAATGAGCCTTAGACCAAAATGGTGCAGAATTGTCTAAGCTTTCTAACGATGTTACCAAAGGTATGCCTTAATGTGGGAATTTTCGGAGAAATTTATAATTTTATTTTTTAATTTTCAATTGCGCCCCCTTGCGATGAATTACGGAACTTAAAAATAATTTCCAGGATTTTCTCGTGGCGACTTTTATAATGAATTCTTTTTCTCCACTTTTTATGTCCACTAGTTTCTGAAATATGGCCGGTGGCCAGCCTTAATGAAACACCCTGTATATACAGGGTGTTTCCTAATGATAAGCGAATATTGAAGTGGATGAATCTACACGAAAAAATAATTATAGTTTGATTAATAAAGTACGGTCCTAAAATGTATCGTTACGGAAATACGGGGTGTCAAAGATACACGAAAAATACGAAAATTAATTGATATCTTCTAAACCGCTAAACATTTTCCAGTGTCACTTAGTACGAAGCTAGAGTGCATGAAACTGGATATTTTTCAATACGAAGTTAAATTCCAGCTTCAGCAGTGGCGTGCGTACGGGCACTCACTTGGATATTTTTGAAGAAAAAAATGATACGCCACTGATTTCTTGATAAACAAAACTACATTTTAATTTCTCGTTTAATTTGAAAAATAAAAGCTCTCTTGAATTATGTTCCTAGAATGTTCCGTTTGGGAGTAATAAAATAAAAAACGTTGTATTGTACGAGAATATTATGTAATTTAATGATTGAAAGAATACGTTACAAATTGGCATCTGTCTTCACTGAACAACAACAAAAACAACAAATGGAAACATACAGCATAAACATAATATTGGGAACAACTAATATGTAACGGTAATCACAAAAATTGTTGGAAATGGCCTCCTTCACTCAAAATGCATGCTTCTGCCCTCCTTCTCATGGAATTCCGCACTCGTTGAAATATTCCCGGAGTATGTTTTATATTATTACATGCTGCAACTATTCTCTCTTTCAATTCTTCTACACTGTTAATGGGACTTGTGTACACTAGCGTTTTTAGATAGCCGCACAAGAAAAAATCTAAGCTGTTAAGGTCGGGGGACCGTGGTGGCCATTCTTGAGGTCCCCCAGGGCCAATCCAACGATTAGAATAAACAGTATCTAGATGATTTCGAACCATTCCACTGAAATGTGCTGGTGCACCATCATGCATGTACCACATA
The DNA here is from genome assembly GCA_036346205.1 of Vesta saturnalis. Classification (NCBI taxonomy): domain Eukaryota; kingdom Metazoa; phylum Arthropoda; class Insecta; order Coleoptera; family Lampyridae; genus Vesta; species Vesta saturnalis. The sequence goes on along the minus strand of JARFJB010002198.1, from coordinate 656,284 downwards.
TGGTGTCTTATTAAAAGCGAAACATCCTCAAGCAGCTCAGGCAATTGTTCACGAATGAAAGTAAGGTAAAGTTGTCCATCAAGTCGTCTCGGAAGAAAGAATGGGCCAATAAAGTAATCGGCTATAATTCCTGACCAAACGTTAACCGAAAATTGATGTTGAATATGGGTTTCAGTTGTGGCTTTGGGATTCTCATCCGCCCACAAATGGTTATTGTGAAAATTCTGAATCGCATTTCTTGAGAAATTACATTCGTCCGTGAACAGGATATGTGAATCAAATTGTGGATTATGTGCAATATTATGAAAATGGACCAGATGAATGCACAAACAACTAAAAATAAAATATTGCAATATAACTAGGGAAGTCGTAATATATTTAAATTTATGTGCTCGGTGTCAGTTGAAAAAGAAACACAAGAAAAAAGGATTAGTTGTTAAACCAATATTAAGCAGCGTTGTCTTCCTAAGACCTCCGAAAAGTAAGCGAGCAGAAGAGGTAACGTGTAATCTTCTAGATATTTTCAGTATTGTAGGAGCTGCTTTCATTCTTGAGATTGATAATGGCCGAGAATTTACCGCCTCAGTTACTAAGGAACTGGCAAACATGTTTGACGAGAATACAGTTCATGGGAAACCTAGGTATTTTCAGTTCCAAGGCAGCGTAGACAGAGCTAACCAGGATTTTATGGATATCCTTGTTTCAGGGCTAGCTGACAACAACACTACATCTTGGTCCGAGGCGCTTGAGTTTCATTCAGCAGAAGAAAAATGGGTCTTTTCATCGTGGTATCGATCGAAGCCCTTACTAAGCTATGTTTAGGAAAAATATAAACAACGAAGAACTTGAAAAACTCGTAAATGACAAAATTACACTTAATCGCTCGGATGAAGATGCCGTTTCTTCAGAAGAAGAGACAGATGTTGAAAATTTACCTTGTGCTTACAATAATGAAGGGTTTCTTTGTGACTTGTACAGTAGAAAAAAATGATATTCATAAAGCTCGTCAGTCATCGAAAAACTCGTTGAAAAGGCAGGCTGCAGAAATGCTTAAAGTTCTAATAAAATCTTTCCACTTGTTAATATCAGACCGTTTTTATCAGAATCCCAGAGGTGGATAGAGGACGTATTGCTTCAAGAAATGTGATGAAAGACGACTTGTACCAGTTAGGTACAAAATCAGGCATCATCAAAAAAATGTATTCTCGGAATGAACTGAAAATTGCTAATGAACAATTTTTACAAATTAGTGATGTCCCTAGTGCCACAATATCACTAAGAAACGGGTGGCCGTAGGGACGAATTCAAAACAAGACTTCGTTAAATGTAATTGTAGAAATCATTGTGTAAATAAAAAATATTTATGTTTAGAAACTAAAGTGAAATGCAATTCGAAATGGATTGTATCCCCTTAAAGGCAGACAAATCCGTTATTAAAATTGTGATAATGTGCAATGCAAAAACCAGTTATCTGATAAATGCAGAAGTTTTCACTGGAAAAGGCTCCACTCCTCAAGGCATACCTGTGGCAGAATACTATTCAGTCGAGCTCACCAAGCCAATTCGTGGTACCAATAGAAGTTGCACATTCGACAATATATTCACATCTGTTCCGATGGCCAAAAAGTTGTCACGACACCACAAAGTAATAATTCAGTCTATAACAGTACCAAAGGTGGTGTCGATTGTTTGGACGATCTCTGCTACCAGTATTCAGTTTCTCGAACATGCCCCTGGCCCCTTTGTTTGGTTTTTGGGCTTCTAAATATTGTAGGGGTAAACTCGCTGGTTATTGTAAGGGGATCAAAAGCAAATGATAAAGAAATAATCAAAAACAGAAGTACTTGTTTGAAGCCATTAGATTTGTCGCTCATAGAACCTCATATGAGGGAGCGCTTATCTTGGCCAACTTTACCCGTATATCTTCGAGAAAATATCAGTGGTATATTGAAACTGGAAACACATTCCCAAACGCTAGCGTAACAGCCTAAGACTTCTCGATGATGCACCTCCTGCGTACGATCCCGAGACGGTAAGAGCCAAACAAGCTGCAACGTGTCCCAAAAGTTCATATGCCCGCATCACCAAGTAAAAATATGTTCCAAATATGCAGAAAGGTCATAAAATATCATTATATGTTTACAAAAACTTATAGAGTAGGCCTGGACAGGGTTAACGTAGTTTGAACTGTGGGTAGGGTTTGAAGGCTAAAAAGATTATGAATAAAGTTTCTAATGCACAAAGGCAAATATGAACTACAGGAAGAAGTATTTAGCCTTTCCATTTATTAATTCTATATATTATTAGGAGATAAAAATTTTGAAGGAATGAAATTCTGAATGTTTCCGTTCCAATAGTTGTATTTGTTGAAAGCTTTAGATAGCTTACTTAATTTTTTTTTAATTAATTAGTATTAGTATATTATGCAAAGGATACACTTATAATTTCGTGTTATGAGTATGACGAGGGAAATTCGTCCGTCCATTTCTGTGTGTAGGCAATTGCGGAAAAATGGTTGAATTTCATCCAAATCTGTGTTCGCCAAAGCATAACTATTATAGATCTGCACCGTGCATCTCTTATTTTTGAACTCGATGTGAACTATTATAGATCTGCACCGTGCATCTCTTATTTTTGAACTCGATGTGAAAGAACAAGGTTAACAAAGTTTTGGATGTGATCATCTGTGTTCACTTCTAGCAAATTTAATTTCTTAGGAAATTCACATATAGTGCTGAAAATTTTTTCTATATGTAGCCTACATCATGATGCTGTGATCATGGGCATTAATATTATTTTACCTACTGTGAGCCTCCCACTATAAAACTTTTGCTGAGGACAATCGATTTATCTCAGATTTTGGACATACATGTATGTTAATGATGCCAAATAACTCATTGCCAAATTTTGATTTGGGAAAACGGTCAGAACTATTTACTCGATAGACAAGAACCAAATTTTATAGTTTCACAGTATTGGTCATCGTTTGGGGTCCATAATGTCTAAAGCTCACCAAGAACTTTTATTGGCAAAAGGGTCAAAACTGTTTTCCTTGTTCTCATGAATTGTATGAATTTGTCAAGTAATCTCCAAAACACTTATTTATACATAATTTCATTGGGAAGAGGGTCAGAAATATGCGCACGGGGTGCAAGAACTAAATTTCATACTTTCACAATGTGGGCTAGTGCTTCAATCTATAGGATACCAATTCTTATACCCCAATCTCATTGGTAACTCAGTCAAAGCTACTGACTTAACGGGCAAGAAAAAATTTTTTGTGGTTTTACATTGTTGATGATCGTTTGATGCCTATAGTTTACAAAATATTTGTTTATTCACTAATTTTCAAGGAGTCAAAATTATTTTATAGATGAACAAGAGCAAAATTTTATGGATTTACAGTGTTGTTCATATTTTAGGAGCAGTAATGCCCAATATCCTTATTTATACACCAACTTCATTGGAAAAACCGTTAGTCTAGAACAAAGTTTTATGCATTTACTAATTGTTCATATTTTGCGAACTTTAATGTGCAAAATCTTTGTTTATACAAAAATCTTGTTAGAAAAACTATTAGTTAACCGTTAGTGTTTATAAAGCGTATTATGGTTATCATAAGGCTTTATGTATCGACTTAAAGACTTCTGTGTATATAAAATGAGCTAAGTTTCGGTTGATTTTTAAAATCCCCGATTTATGGTATGCGAAGCAAATCCTAATTATTATCTCTTGGTAGCCTTGTCCGGTTACAACAGAAAAGCGACTTATCCTTTTCAGAATCTAATATCTCGAATCGATAGCATGAAACCTCTGGTTTTGATTCTGATAGGATGATTCACATTAGGTTAAAGGTGAAAGCCCAACAATATTGTCGTGGAAATTGCTTCTATTCATAAGCAATTCGTCGCAAGTAACAGGCATCAAAGTTGACATCTGGTAAACAATGCGAAAGCTTCACATAACCTGTTATACCATTAAGAGGATTTATTATGAATGGCAGTCTTAGTTTTACTATTTAAGGACAATTGAAAAGAATGTACGACTTCTGTGAGACTGATTTGATTCACAGGGTATATGTAGCGTTATATGTTCGTTTGACGTGCTTCTGATGTATGAACGTACGTATATATGGGAGAATTTCGTTTAAGTGCATTGTTGTAATTGTTACGCCACTTGATTTTCAATAAAGCGATGGAAAAGGACATTTGAGTGTCGTGTATAAAGATTGTGAGTTGAAAGATTTAAATTGGAGTGAGACACATTTTAGTAAAACCTCTATCGGGACGATAATACGTGCCACTATATAGCTACCTTATTTTCAGAAATGTAGGTTCAAAACTGTTATGAACGGGTAGCGTGAGCGAATTAATAGTATTTTAATATTGTAATAGAATGTGGAATGAATTCGTATTGATGGGTAGGATTCCATAATCGAAACATTTACTTTTGATTCAAGAGCAAATAGTGTTGAAATCTACTAAATATTTTGGAAAGACTTCTTGTATGTGTAAAATGTTAATAACTGGTATGTGAAACCATTGATTTCCACATGCATGGTGCTAATGATGCCAAATAACTAATTGTCACCTTTTGACCTGGAAAATGGTCACAGAAAAAACGATCAAAACTATTTTCTTGATAGACAAAAACCAAATTTTATAGGTTCACAGTACTAGACATCGTTTGGGATCTGTAATGTCAAGACTCTTTAGTTATGCATCAAGAACTGTTATTGGGAAAACGGTTAAAACTATTTTTTGGTGGCCAAATTAAAAATTTTATGAATTTGTCGTCATTTCCAATACATTTATTTCTATACAATTTCATTGGGAAGATGCACGTTGTGCAAGACGTAAATTTTATAGTTTCAAAATGTTGGTCAGTGTTTGGGGTCTATAAGGTACCAAATCTCTATACTCCAATCTCACCCGAAAATCGGTAAACACTATTTGCTTGGTGAGAAAGAACCAAATTATATTTAGTTTTAGAGTGTTTGGTGTCTACAATTTCCAAAATATTTGTTTATTCACTAATTTTGTGAGGACAACAATCAAAACTATGTTATAGATGAACATAAACAAAATTTTATGGATTTACTATGTTGGTCATATTTTAAGAGCAGTAATGTCCAATATCTTTATTTATACACCAACTTCATTGAAAAAAAACAGTCAAATTGTTTACATGGTGGGCAAGAAACAAGTTTTATAGCTTCACAGATCTTGTAACGTATAAAATCTTTATTCGTATCCCAATTACATTAAGGTATGTAATATAAAAAATCTTTGTTAAGTGGAGAAAAACCATATTTTATAGTTTCACACCCCAAACCTTTTGGCAGTTGGGCAAGAACTAAATTTATTTAAAATATGTACGACTTCTATGAGATTATCTTGACTCACAGGGTATAATTAGTGGTATATTGTGCGTTTGACATATTATTGATGTACGAACGTATGTACGTATGGGAGATATTTGTCTAAGTGTATTGGTGTAATTGTTGCGCCACTGAATTTTTAATAAAGCGTCAGATATTATAGTGCATGTAACTGAAAAAATTAAATTTGAATGAGACGTACTTTAGTAAAACCTCAATTGGGACCATAATGCGTACCACTGTTATTAAAGGGTAGCGTGAGCGAATTAGTGATATTTTAATATTGTAATAAAGTGTGAAGTGAATATACTTGTAGTTTATTCGTATAAATAGGATAAGATTCCATAATGAAAAACTTTGCTTATGATTTGACGGCAAATAGCGTTAAAAAATTGAAGTGGCTTAGATGGGCGAACTCTAGTTAGCGTTAGTTCCCTTTTTCTGTTTTTAGAACTTATGTTCGGCATAGACTTGTGACATTTAAATCCCATAAGAGTGGTTTATTTTGATTTAGGGAGTTAATATTTGGTGACGTTTTCAAGATGGACGTGGGTATTTATATACAGGGTGTTTCAGTAATATTATGCCAAAATTAAAGTGGAAGTTTCCCTCATAAATATAAGTTGAAAGAGTAAATTTCAACTCAAAATGGCTTTTCGTTTAAAAGATACAGGGTGTCAAAGTTTAAAGAAATAGAAATTACGAAAAGTTATTTTGAGTTGAAATTTATTTTTTCAACTTATACAACGTGATCAATCTCAAGTGTACTGTAGTGGTACGACAAAAATCCCTAGTTGTTAATATTTTCGTGTTTTGCAGTTGGCTGCTTTGGATTTTTAGTGTGGTTTTAGTCGTTTTAGTTTATGTCACTTTATGTCATATTACACCTTCGTTTTTCACTTTTGTATTTTCTTGAATTATTTACAAACTGTCTATATCAAGACAAATTATATATTCTGAATTTCAAATTGTGATATCGAATTTAATCGTCATGCCGTTTTCAATCGAACACGACACATTCATTGTTGTGGCTCATTTTCGTAGCGGCTTCCAAGATGGTAATGGGCAATGGCATGATTCGTTGCAATCATGCATCGATCAATTTACTGTTGAGTACCCAAATGAAAATATTAGTTACGAAACATTTAGTCAACATCGTAATCGATTGATAGCTCGATTCATGGAAACTGGTAGTGTTTTAAAACGCAAACTTGAAGCTTCGGCTACTGTCTTAACAGAGGACACCTTAGCAGATATCCAAGCAAGGATGAATGCAAGCCCCAATAAATCTTTGCGAAAACTATCTGCACAAACACGTATGAAAAATTTTACCATACAAACATAATTTTACATAAATAATTTTTAGATGTATCCTATGGAAGTGTCCACACTGCAGTAGAGAAGAATTTACATTTGTACCCGTACAAGGTGTCGGTATTACAACAGTTGCGAGGTAGAGATTTTCAGCTTAGAGTAAACTACTGTTAATGGTTCAACAATACGAAGAACAATGATTTACTGGATGTATCTTTTTTTTTCTGATGAAGCTTGGTTTCATCTCTCCGGTTACATAAATAGCCAAAATTATCGTACGTGGTCTGCATAAAATCCACATGTATTTCGAGAAACTACCTTACACCCTATCAAGGTCGGTGTCTGGATAGCAATGTCGCGACAACGAAGATTTGGACCAGTATTTTACGATGGTACCTACTGCGGCAAGATACAGGGAAATACTTTTAGAACCATTTATTAATAATTTGGATGATCGTGAATTACGAAACGTGTATTTCCTGCAAGACTCCGCTACCCCACATACTCCACAGGCTACAATCAATTATTTACGAGACTTCTTTGAAGATAGAATCATTAGTGTAAGTCGTTGGCCACCGAATTCACCAGACTTGACACCGTTAGATTTTTTTCTTTTTGGTTATTTAAAAAACAAAGTGTTCACCAGAAGATTGCATACTCTTCAAGAATTGCGAGATGCTATAACTCATGAAGTCCATAATATTGGTGCCGAAATGTTACAAAATGTATTTGCGATATGCAACGTAGGGTGAACTTATGTTTACAATTTAATGGCAGTCATTTTGAACATATGCTGTAAAGCAAAGTGTGATAACTAATGTGTACCTAAGGAGTTAAAAAAAATTTGTAAAAGACATTGTCATTCCATAAACATGTACTGTAAATTTTATTTAATTATAATGAAATTATAACATTGAAATACTTAAGATTAATTATTTTGTAATGATTTAATCCAATCATTAAATAATATTTTATTTATTTTGTTGTGTTTTATAGGGATGCAGTCTAATCAAATACAAAATAGTCATTATTTAAATTAAGATAATATTTTATAATATGTATAAGTTAATGACCTTCATACAGATTTGAAACTGATCGTAGTTTTTACTCGAACCATGCTCTAGAGTAGCTAGAGCAATACAGCTTCTTACCAACCTATCAGTGGTACCGACTTAAATATTTTGATCACGTGGTATACACTTGAGATTGATCACTGTATTTAAGACAGGAACTGACCCTTCAAGTTTTGACTTCAGAAAAGGAAGTATATAATGGTCTGTGATAATTTATGTTGTAAAATTAGGCAGTGCAGTTATTTGCATTGTCGCCTTTGTCCTTTTTTCAGAGGTGTGACCTTGAAATGGTGAGGGAAACGGTTACCTGTGTTGGGTAACAGATCCCTGTTCTGGGAAACGGCTCCCCTGTTTTGGGAAACTGCTATCTGTCTTTGGGAGCTGGATCCGGTTCTTAGGAAAACTACCTCATCCTGGTAGTTTAGGACAGTAGTATTATGAATCCACATACTGTAAGCATAATATTTTTATTACAATTTAGCCAATACAAGAACTTTGACTCACATTTTAGCATAGACAACGACAACCTGTATTAACGTCTTAACTCAGCCAAGAATTGCTTGGGTGACCCTGAAAGGTACAATCCCCCACGCCTTGAAAAGTCTATTTAATATCCCTGAGATTTGATTTACAAGAATTGACACCTTAGGTCAACCAAGAATTGCTGTGTGACCTTGAAAAATATATATAGACACTGTGTATGATGACCTTGAGCAAAACAACTTTTGACCTTGAAGCGTCGGCTGAACAATATATCGCCTTTGTTCTTCAAAGCTAGATAATCTATTTTTAGGGAATTATAACTCGGCCAGAACAGCAGATCGCCTTTGTTCTTTTATCAGAGGTGTGACCCTGAAATTTGTAAGCATAGACTTTGAAGCGTCGGCTTGACCAGTGGATCGTCTTTGTTCTTGAAAGTTGATTTCTCAGAATTGAGCGTGAAATGGTGGAGGTATCTAGATAACAATCTATTTTTAGGAATTATGACCCTAACTCGGCCAGAACAATGGAACGCCTTTGTTCTTTTCTCAGTGGTTGGCCTTGAAATGGGGGAAAACAGCTACCGGTGTTGTGAAACAGATATCTGTTTTGGGAAACGGCTCCCCTGTTTTGGGAAACGGCTACCTGTATTTGAGAAACAGCTTCCTGTCTTTGGGAAACGTCTATCTGTATTTGGGGAACGGAACCACTTGAGGTCAGTGCACTTTGCAGTGGGGCGTGACCTTATAAAGTAAACTTCCAAGAATTGCTTGATGACCTTGAAACATGCTTAGCATAGGCAACAATCTGTATGATACCCCTTGAGAGTTGTAATAACACCGCAGGGCTTGAGACAGACGTCAATGAACTTCCTAGAATTGATGGGGGGCATGACCTTAAAAAGAATCAAAATTTGATATAGAATCGACCTTGATTTCTTAGTGCATCCTCCTACATACCCTTCCTTGTGTGTGATTCTGACAAACAAGAAAGTAGATCACGTAACCTTGAAATCCTAAGAAGACCTTGAAGCGGGGTGTGTGTACGTTAAGAAGATTGACAATGAGAGTGGCCATTTCGTACCACGTGACGTTGAAGCGGACAATCTGTACGGGAGCATCAATGACATTGAAAAACAATCTAATAGCTTCTAGTGCCTTTTTCAAATCTAGTTACTTCAATGGCCTTGAGGAATATACTTTGATGCATGACCTTGCCCTTGAAAACCCCTATACATGGACGCTTCGACCTTGAAGCGTGGTGCGCGTACGTACAAGGATGACCTTGAAGAATATGCAAGCAATGTGAGTGACCTTGACCATGAAAATTCTAATTGACTTTGACGGTTGAAATGTATACTTGACTTTGACGGTTGAAATGTATACGTGACCTTGAAATGGGGGAAAACGGCTACCTGTGTTGCGAAACAGCTATCCGTTTTGGGAAACGGTTACCTGTCTTTGGGAAATGGACCCGGTTCTTAGGAAAACTACCTCTCCTGGTGGTTTAAGATAGTAGTATGAGGCCACGTAATCATAATCCTTTTATTACAATTTAGTAAATACAAGAACTTTGATTAACCTTTGACCTTGATGTGCTTGAAATATCCTGCGCAAAGCCATTTTTGATCTGAACCACAGAGGTCAATGAACTTTGCTACGGGGCGTGACCCTGAAACCGATAACCTTGAGGAGGCCAATGAATTTTGACGATTAGCAGACAATAATTTGTAATACGATACCCTAGATGGTGACCTTGAGGATAATTGTAATAACTAACTTAGCTCAGACAAGAATTGGTGACCTTGACCCTGAAAAGTGGAATCTCCCATATCCTGAAAAATCTATTTAATACCCCTGACCTTTAGAATTATAATAATACCTCAGGGCTTGAGACAGAGGTCAATGAACTGCCTGTAATTGATGGGGGCGTGACCTGGAAAATTTCCTGTCAAATTAACTCTTAACCAGAGAATTGATTGGTGACCTTGAACATTTCCTGGCCTTGAAGGCTTATGGAGGGAATGTGGCCTTGCAAACCTTGTACTTTTGAGGTAGGCAATGTGATGACCTTGAGGAATATATGGAGGTAACGCGTACAATGACCTTGAAAACCATTGAACTTGATGTCCACAATCTGCTTCAATGACCTTGAAAAACAATCTAGTAATTTTTTCAAATCTAGTTACTTCAATGACCTTGAGAAATATACTTCTATGCATGGTGCGTGTGACCTTGAAGCAGAGGGCGCGTGCGAGTATGGATGACATTGAAGATAAGCAATGTGAGCGACCTTGGTCTTGAAAATCTAATTGGCTTTGATGTTTGAAATGTGTATGTGACCTAGACCTTTAAAATCAATCTGGTGGCTTTTCTAGTGACTTTTTCATATCTGGTTACTTCAATGACCTTGAGGAATATACTTTGATGTAGGTATTGTATATGAAGACCTTGACCATAAAAAACCATGCACTTGGACGTAGGGAACGTGTACGTGAGTTGACTTTGAGCAAAAACACTTGTAGAAAAAGTATAGTATAAAAGTGTGTTAGAATCACCATAGTATATCTACTGACTTAGATCGAACGTCCTACTGCTGTGAAACTTGGACTTTGTCTGTAGTAAATGTGTTAGTAAATTTGGCGTTAAACAAACCAGGAAGCTCATTCTTTCATAACTAAAACTCCAAAAATCAAGTCTGGAAATTCAATTACTTCCTTCGAATTCCCTTTAGTCTCTTTTCGGTGAACAATCTAACAAAGAACTTCAATAACGGAGCTGGCTACAGACCGTAGGTATAAATGAATAAATAGTACTTAAACTATTCCATTTACGTAAAGCTCATGAAAGAGTACACAGGTAAGATCAAATAGGTACGAGAATCATTATTCACAAAGTCTAAGTAGTTAATTATTTTAATTGCATAAAATAATCTCGTTAAAAGCACAGATGTAATTCAGTTTAAAAGAACCATTCCTACAGTCATTCATTTTTATAACAAACACTTAAGAAATTCTCAATTAAAGTAATGTGACCATCAAACTGACACTAGATGATAAATGAATATTTAAAATTTAAAATAACTTTCAATATCAAGTAAAAGGTTTTCAGTAAGGATAATAAAACTCAATGTAAGATATTGCTCATTCTTATGTAAGAAATGGTTAGAACTTCCTAGAAGAATAACAAATAGAATTGTGTAAATATACCCAGTCTAACAAAAGATACTAATGCTAGATATATGCATTGCTTCTCATTTTACTACTAGAGGTTAATTAGTATCAGTAATAAGTTTATAGAAACTGTATTTCTCCGACATTAGTGCACATTTGTTGGAATTGATAAGATATAACGCTCACTTGTATCAGACTTTAACCTTATGCAAGGCATTTGTATAGATATTTAGGATTTAAGTTAACTGGATGTGTTCAAGCGCCTTCAGCGATCTTTGGATACAATATGTTTAAAATCCGTCTGTTGGTTTATTGCATTTTTATTAATTACGCCACACATTTATAAGCTACTAGCCATACCCATCGGGCGTTGCTGCGATTTCAGAAGGGGGGATGTATCATTGGTTTAATTAGTACACACGCACACGCACATGCACACGCACACGCACAAACACACACACACACACACACACACACTCACACTCACACAAACATACACACACACACACACACACACACACACACACACACACACACACACACACACACACACACACACACACACACACACACACACACACACACACACACCCACCAACAAACCCACCCAACACACACCACACACACACACACACACACACACACCACACACACACACACCACAACACACACACACACAGTACACCCACACACACACACACAGACACACACACACACACACACACACACACACACACACCCGAACACACACACACACATACACATGGACACACACACACACATACACACACACTCGCACACACACACACACACACACACACACACACACACACTCACACTCACACGCACCCACACATCCACACTTACATACCCACAAACCCACACTCGCACACCCACACCTACACACCCACACACACCCACAACCACACATACACCCACACACCCACAAACCCACACATACACCGATACACCCCCCCACACATATAATTTCCATTTTGTAGGTTGGAAGGTCATGTAGGGTTCCACACCAGATATTTTTACTAAATTAAAACGTAATTTATTAATTACTTCTCTCTACGAGCAAAACATTTTTTTTCACTGATTTTGGTAAGCCCAATATTGTTTTCTACTGAAGAGAGAAGAGACAACAACTTCTGTTATGGAATATTAGAATATATTTAGAGATGGCTTTAAACAGAACGTCATGCTATAAGATCCAACAAATTAATTAAATTTTTCTTAAACTGTACGCCCGAGACATATCTGTGTATGAATTTAATTCAGAATATTTGCGAAGTGGGTATTGAAACTGTATAAACGTAATACCTAAACAAACAAAAGTGTGGATTATATCTCAACATTTCTGAGCTTTTTTCCTACCACAAACGTTACCCTGTGTGTATATTAATGTTATTCACTACTAAATAACTCTAATAACTAAAACAAATTATATTAAAATCGAAAAATTGTTTTAAACTAGGTGGGATAAACCCGTTGACAAACTTACGTTTCTACGAAATGGACTTTACAATGTTTGGAATAAATTCAGATTAAAAGACTGATACATTACATTGATGTTCATCCAAACTACCAACATTTTCGTTTTTCAAGTTTTATAACACACTTGTTCGCTATCATTTATACAGCGTTCGTCAGATAATTAAAAGTTTTCTATACCTACGCCATTTCTAAAAAGAATTTTATTTTCTAGTTTAAATACTTTTGACGACAGTTTTTCTATAAGTGAAACGCTTTCACGGTTTTTTTTGCGTTATACTGATGTTTTTATGGTACAATAAATTGCTGTTTTTCAATATGTTGACGTTTTCTTTGTCTGTGTTTGCCATTATCGCATTCCTTTGTATATATGTACATACACAATAGTACATATTTCAAAATAAATTAATTTTGCAGATACAGAGAGACAATTTCTAGTACTACTACACGGAAACATTAAATTTTTAAATTGTTATATTACACGGGTTCTACTTTAGCACCAAAATAATACCGACTTTTTATGTAATAGACCTTTACCAGAGAACAAACATTTTCCATTAAACGTTTAAAAGCTTACGACAGAGTGGGGTATTTTAAAATTTTAGTTTAGATAACACATTAATGCATCTGTGTTCAAAACAAACACATTACGAAATCTGGGTGGTTTACTGATGTGAATGTAAACGTAGAAAATGTTTGTCAAATGTATTTTATTTGCTTTATTACATGATTAAACATCTTGAGTGTATCTCTTTATATTTTAGGATCTAGCAAAATTGTATAGTTACATAATATTCCGCAGGGACTTGAATTACCACAACTACATGAATCCCATATTTTCATTAGAACTTTAAGATGTAACAAAACTCGAATCATGTGTTCACTTAAGCAGCATGTTGTAAACCAATTAATATTTTCCGTGTCACACATTATATAATTTATTCAAAGAAAGTGGTATAAATATTATAACAGTATCAAAATCGTGTAATTATTCACACCGTAACTAATACCTGAAATCTGTGGAGCACAGAACATTTAGTTGTAAACGTCAATTACAACGCGCAGAATTGTAGTGTATAACTGTTAAATACGTTAGCGTTAAGAAAATTTGTAAACTTTCCTGGTAAGAATTAAGAATAAATTAAAAGCAAGCTGTAAAATAAGTTCTGTAACGAAAGAAGTGGGTGACCTTGTACAGTAATTGTGAGGTAAACTTCGATGTGACTACAAGAAGAGGAAAGAAGCGAATAATTAACATAAATTCTGTTTAAGTTATGTTTGTGTTAAATAAATTGTCAGGTTGCGTTGACGCACCCTGTATGTAGGATGTTATAATGACGTGTATTATGTGTTTTGAGTGCGAGTGTATTGAGTTTGAACGAAAAAAAAAATTTTTTTTTGTGTATGCATAATGTATGTGGGTGTATGATACGCCACTGGAAATGTAGGAGAAATATAATTCAGTATGTAGATACGTGTATTTGAATGTTATAGAGACTTTAGTGTTGGAATAATTAGATTCTGATGAATGTAAATGTGAAGAGAAATTTGTCGATGGGACGATAATGTATTGCTACTGTTTTGCTGCTGTAAGAAATGGAATGTTTGAAGATAGATGAGTAATCTTGGTCAGAAAATGTGAAGAATAAGTGTAGAATGTTTTAGAAAATATGTAGAGAAAGATTTGGTATGTTTAAGTGTTAAGTATAGAAAGTTTTCGTAATGTTGTGCAATTGTTTTGAGAATATATGTATGTATATGGAATTTGAGACCTTAGACGGTACTTATTTTTGCAAATGTTGCGGAAGCAGATCGAGCGCAGGTTGGAGATAAATGTTAAAAGTTGCGTAATGGTCCAGAGTGGCTACTGAATGAATGTAATGACGAAAAATGATTTCTTCATGAAGTAATTGTAAAATTTGTAAGTAAAAACAAATATGGCGATGTATTGTAGTTATGAGCGTGGTTGTACAGATGGTAGTAGCTATCAGCACTATGAAATTTTGAGTGAATACTATTGGAGAATATAACGCGGAAGGAAGACATGTTTAAAGATGGATGACTGAAGGTATAAATAGGAAAGTCAGGGATTGACGGGTTGGTTAGCTTTTGGCTTTTGGTGAGAGACGCGCGCGAGGTAGTGTGGTTTAGAATGGGTTAAGTTGGAGTTATGTTTGTGAATAATAGTGAGGCAGTAATTGTTTAAACAACTGCGTAACCCGAACCGGGGATGAATCGTAAAAGACATTCATAAACAAAACAATAATAAAATTGAGATTGAAGATAAAATTAGTCTGTGTTTTTCTTCAAGAAAATAATAAGTGCGTAAGCAGATTTGAATAAAGATAACAGTTGTAACGTTAGTAGCGTCAAGGTTAGCGCGTGTTCTGGTAACGAGATTCAGTTAAACTTATTTATGGGACCACCTTTTAAGTGAACGAAGTGTTCGTTGTATATTAAGCCAATGTTTAAGTAACGTTATATGACATTGAAAGTTTATTTGTATAAGGGACTAAATTGGTGTAAAGGTTGGTAGAAATTTTAGGAGGCAACCAAACGTATACAGCTTATTACGTGTTATTAGACTATTTGTGAGTACAGAAAGGAATAAGTGTTTGTGAAATTGTGAAGCACTGGTTATGTGGCTTCATGCAATTTAAGGATTACAAATGGACTACAAATAATTGATTTACGGAAGAAAGAAGAAAGAAATCCAAGGATTAATGGACAATTTTAAGTAAGAAATTAGATTTAGGAATTTTAAGAACTCATTTAAGCCCGATTATCTTTTTGTTTAGTTTATTTGCGTATTGTTGTTTAAATTATTAAGTAGTTTTGAAAGGAAGGGATAATCGTTCTTGAGTCTTATTGTATGGTTTTTTTTAGTAGTAAG
Organism: Vesta saturnalis; assembly: GCA_036346205.1. Lineage (NCBI taxonomy): Eukaryota > Metazoa > Arthropoda > Insecta > Coleoptera > Lampyridae > Vesta > Vesta saturnalis. The sequence goes on along the minus strand of JARFJB010002198.1, from coordinate 640,475 downwards.
AATGCAAAGTGGTATTTGGTGGTTTAACTTTCAACCACGCTGATGTAATTTATGTAGATATTTGTGTTTTTGTTTTATTTTGTGCAGGACAATATATATATTTACCGTTGATTGTTATTCTGTTGTTTATTTAGCCAGGTATGAAACACAGTTGTAACATTTACTTAATTGGTGATCTAGTTTTGACAATTTTAAAAGTAAGCTTTGCATATTTTAATTTTCAGATTTATGAGCGACCGGAAAGGTTTTATTAGCCAGGTCGATTGCAAAATTTTTCATGTTAGTTTATTTAACGCAGTACAAATAAAGACAAGAGTTTTGAGAAATTATACAGGTACGGATGTCTATTACGATTCAGATAAATTATTTTGAAGTAACATTTATTATGCCGAAGACATTGATCTTCTTTTATTTAGGGATTTCCAAAATTAATTACCGAATATTGGATGAAGAAATATTTTATTCAGTAATAGGTAGAAATTTAACGTTATATATATATATATATATATATACGAGGGATACGCAGAAAATATTCAGTTACTGTATTATAATTTTTGTTTTGGATATTTTAGTTTACGAGGTGTATTCAAAAAAAGTTTTTAATAACCTGGGTAGTGCTAAATTTATTTGAGTTTGAGTTGAATTGTTTGGGACGAGTGTTTGTTTTAGAACCTTCGTATAGGAGTTTACCGAGTAAGCACAATCCTACTTTCCACAATCAAGTAGGGTTAATTAACATCCAGCTCAAGACAATTATTTTAGCGAAGTTTCGATTGTGGTGGCGCCTAGAGACATATTTTCCCGAATTGAGCTATTTGAGTATAGGTGTAAGGTGTTTGAGCTTATTGATCATTCATTTTACTTATTATTTCGACCACGCCCATCTCCCTGTTAGCTGGCTTGGCAACCCGCTTACATTAGTAAGCATGCATGACGCTTAGTGCGGTTTGGACGTGTAACATAATTATTTGGCAGCCCAACGTGTGGGGCCTTGTGAATGAACGGTGACTTAATTTTGTTGTTTGATGAAATATTGTAGGAGAATTTTGGATTCTGAAGTTTAAATGACTGATTGTTGACGAATTATCGATTGGACTTGGTGAGATTAGTGAATGTTGAGTCGTATGGCAATTTTTTTTTGTGAGGAGACAATTAGTGTTTAAGTATTTACATTTGTGACTTTGAGCTTATTGTGTGTTAAGTGAATTCCTTTGTTCTGAAAGATATTTTGGTGGTATTAACGAGTTGTGTAGGATATTTTTGAAGTATTTTGGGAAACCTTTATTTGACAAGATGGGTTATAGGATCCATATTGATTGTTTGACATTGAATGAGATTAAGTATGAGATAGCTATTAGGGGAGGTGATGCTTCCTTAGGCATTACGGCTTTACGGAAAGCACTTAGGAATATTTATAGTGAAGAAGCTGCGGGTAGGGCGAGTACGCGACCCCCGTACCCGTTTGAATTTGATACTGATAGGTTAGCTATTAACGAAACTAAGTTAGAGATTGAAAAATTAATTGATGAATTACAAAGTAACGTGACTACAAAAATTATAGCGACTATCGAGACAAAATTTAAGTATATTTTTAATAGAATTAATAATGTTGTGGCAAAAACGGATGTAGAAAATAAAGAGAAAGAGGACTTTATTACGAGTATGGCAATTTTAGTTTCGAATTATGAAATTTTAGATAGGCAAGTAGTAGTTAGGACTCCCGCTAATGTAGGGATAAGTACAGATGACGTGATGGCTTCACCATCAACCAATTTTAAGACTGAATTGCCAATAGTTGACCCTTTAGTAAACGTAGCACCTATTATGACTGTAGCGAAGAGTGTTCCCGTATGCAAGTGGAACATCTCTTTTTCAGGTGACATTAAGTCTTTGTCGTTAAATGCATTTTTGGAGAGAATTAGTGAGTTACAAGTTTCCCGTAACGTTAAAGATGAACAACTGTTTAGCTGTTTAGATTTGTTTACCGGTACCGCACTTATTTATGTCAGGTCAATTAGGAAAGAGGTTAAGACATGGGGTGAATTGGTGGAATCTTTGCGATTGCAATTCCAGCCAAGTGATTACAATGAACGATTAATTGAGGAAATTAAGCGACGCACACAGGCGTCTGACGAACCTATGGGTATTTATATTGCGATTATGCGCACATTATTTTCGCGACTTAATGAAGGATTATCTGAGGATAAACAATTAAGAATGTTATGTAAAAATATCGCTCCTATTTATCAGACTCAATTAGGACTTACCCAAATTGGTACTATTAGTGATTTAATTAAGTATGGAAGATTAATTGAAGATCGTATACAAGCGATGGATAGTTACGTACCCCCGAGTAGGAGAAAGTCAGATTTAGAGACCGATTTAGCATATGTACGTGAAGTAGAGAGTGTGAGTGAGTCACGTAATGTTGTGAAGGGTGACGAAGTTAAGGTATCTGAGAGAGTGGAAGTGAAACCGTCTGGGTCCAGAAAGACTATGAATGTGGCGAAACCTTTGTTGTGTTGGAATTGCAAGCAAGGCAATCATAAGGCAGTTCAATGTCAGGTACCGAAAAAGAGTATGTATTGTTATCGATGTGGTAGGGCAGATTTTACCGTTAGGACATGTCCTAAATGTTCACGATTTCCACGTCATCAGGGAAATGGGGAAGGGAGGCAATAGACAGTCGCATATTGTCTTCCGAAATTTTTGTAGAGTCGGCTATATTTTATAATAGTTCTCGAAATAAGGCAGAGATAACGTTTTCGAAAAATAAAGTTTTATTGAATTATATGTTTGACAATCAGGGTTCAGATGAGAGACCATTTATTTATGTTAATGTTTATAGTCAGTCTATGTTAGAACTCTTGGATAGTGGTTCTTCTAGAACGATTTTGGGAATAAAAGGGTGGAATAGCTTAGAAAGGTTAGGAGTTAGGTGTAGAAGTAAGCGTGTGACTACGTGTGTTGTGGCGAATGGCCAGAAAGTTTTATCTGTAGGCACTGTGACGAGTCCATTTGAAATTAGAGGGAAAATTGTTATAATGGACGTGATTATTGTACCCGATATAAGACATCAGATGATTTTAGGATGGGATTTTTGGAAAAAGGCAGGTATTGTACCTGATTTTCGTAGAGGTGAATGGCAGTTTGAAAGTTTAAGTGAGATTGAAATTTTAGAGGCTAGGGATTTAATAATACATTCACGTTTAGATTTGACTACCGATCAATTGAATTTATTAGACAATTTAGTTGAGGATTATTTTGATGAGAGATCTACGGAGAAAAGAGTTAGGATGCGTTCAAATTTAGTAGAGCTTACCTGAATTATGTGACCAATAGTGAGCACTTATTAAGCAAATGTATGTATCACCATGTTATGCAGAGACATATTGATGATGAGTTAGAGAAAATGTTGAAACTTGGAGTGGATTGTAGAAAATCAGGAGTTAGTGCATGAGAGCTAGTCCCTAGTGTGTTATGGTCAAAAGAAGGACGGGAAATATAGGTTTTGTGTAGATTAATCGCAAGTTGAAATTAAGGAAATTACGGAGAAGGATGCTTATCCTATTCCTTACGTTCTCGTCAATTTTAGATCGTCTTCGTGACGCGAAGTTTATTTCGTCTTGTAGATATTAAGTCTGCAAGTATTAGGCAACTGCCAATGGCGGAGGATTCAAAGAGTTTACGGCTTTATCGGTACCCAATAGGGTCTTTATCAATTTAAGAGAATGCCTTTGTGGCTTGAGAATTAGATGCACCGGCATCTGTGGCAACGATTAATTGACGAGTAGTTATTGGTTCAGAATTGGAACCTTATGTGTTTGTTTATCTTGATTGACACTATAATTTGTACACCGGACGTTTGAGAAACATATTGGAAGTGTTAACGGGAAGGTCAGTTTAAGCGTTTTGAACGGGCAAGGTTTAACGTTAGAGCAAGGACTAAGTGTGTTTCCTTTTGTCGTGGACGAATTGCGTTATTTGGGTTATGTGGTTAAATTCTACCGGTTTATCAGTTGATCCCGAGAAGGTTTGAAGCTATTTTGAAGAATCCCTTGGTTTCGAACTACAGCGTCGTGAAGATTAATGAAGAATTATCGGTATGGCATCATGGTTATCGGGTTTTTATCTGCGCAGTTTTCGTCTATTATCGCACCTCTTACGAAATTATTAAAGAAAATGTTACGCTTTGAGTGTGAACGGAAGAATGTGGTGAAGCATTGGATATGTATGAGAATTGTTTAGTGACAGCACATTTTGACGTGTCCATGAATTTTAGTAATTACCGTTTTCGATGTCGAAACGTGACGCATCGGATTTATGGAATCGGCTCAGTTCTGACTCAGACTATTTGATGGAGTTGGTATTGATAAGATATGGTTATAATGAGTTAGATCATTGACGCGTAGCGAACGGAAGTTTTCGACTACGGAGAAGGAGTGTTTGGCGGTGTTATGGTCGATAGAGAAGCTTAGACCATACATCGAAGGGGTTAAGTTTACCGTTATTACGGACCATGCATCCTTAGTATGGTTACATAATTTGAAGGATCCGACAGGACGTTTGGCTCGGTGGGCAGTTAGGCTCCAGCAGTATGATTTTGAAGTTATACATAGGAAGGGTAGAGATCATGTAGTACCCGATACCTATCGCGATCAGTTCCGTTATTGAGGAAACGTCTAGTGAAGATAATACCGACAGTGACATTACCGGCGAAGACCATAATGAAGAAGAAGATATTGTAGAAGATAAATGGATTGAAAGAATGAAGAGATCTATTGAGAATCGACCGATAGCGTATCCAAAATGGAGAGTTCAAGATGGGAAGCTATATAAGCATGTGACGTGTAGTTATCCGAATTTACGTGAAGACGCGGAAAGTTGGCGTGAAGTTATTCCGAAGGCGAAGCGTGGTGAAATGTTGAGAAAGTACCATGACGAACCTACTGCAGGGCATGCAGGAATATTCAAGACATATGAACGTATTTCGAAATTATATTATTGGCCCAAGTTAAAGAATGACGTGAAACGTTATGTGAATAAGTGTGAAGTGTGTATAGCACATAAACCCGAACAGCGATTACCGGCAGGACTGATGACTCAGCACCCAGTTATCGATAAACCGTGGCAAATGATTTCAACAGATATTGTGGGACCTCTTCCTAGGTCTAAAAGTGGTTATAGTTATGTTCTAGTAGTATCAGATTATTTTACGAAGTTTGTGTTATTTTTCCCGTTACGTACGGCTACGGCCGCGAGTGTTGTGAAAAATATTGAAGAAAATGTCTTTTTATTATTTGGTGTACCGTTGTATGTGTTATGTGATAACGGATCACAATTTAGAAGTGCACTCTTTAGGAATATGGTGGCATCGTATAATGCCAAGATCATTTTTAATGCAAATTATCACCCTCAGGTGAACCCAACAGAAAGGGTTAATCGAGTAATGAAGACTATGTTAGCATCGTATATTGAAGACAATCAGAGAAATTGGGACAAGTATTTAGCGAAGGTGGCTTGTGCAATTAGGACAGCTACTCATGAAGTTACTGGGATGACGCCGTATTTTGCGAATTTTGGTAGAGAGATGAATCTCGATGGAACGAGACATGGAGGACCCGTAGAGGGAAATACTTTGAATGACGTCGCGTTTGCGAATAGAGAACCTTTAATTGCTAGAGGCAATGTTTTTCAAGAAGTGCATGATGACATTAAGAGAAGATTGAATGCAGCATATATTAGAAGTAAGAAGAATTACGACTTACGAAGAAGATTAGCTACTTTTCAAGTAGGAGATACTGTGTGGCGGAAGAATTATGTTTTATCGGACGCGTCGCGTTATTTTGCCGCGAAATTAGCACTTAAATTTATTGGACCGTTTTATATAAATATTCGTATCAGACGTATGAGTTATCGGACGCCTCGGGCGACTCTAGAGGCATATGGCATGCCAAAGATTTAAAGTTCAGACCCTCAGACGATTAAGTTAGATAAGATTTTAGTATTAATATATAGTAGGTTAGGCCATTGAATTATTAGATCGAATTTTTGTTTGTTTGTTCTACCGTCAGATGGATATTGGTAGGTTGGTCGGAAAACTATTTGGGGTATGGAGTTGACTATTTATATTTTCTTTTATATCAGAATTTGTCTGTTTTGTTTGTGTCCTTGGGGCACACTTGGCTGTGTAGGGACGGCCCTAGAATTTTCCTACAGCAGAGGCCAACTGCTTGTCGTAAGAGGCGACTAATCAAAGGGGTGTGTCGAGGTAGGGTGAGACTTTGGTCTTGATGGTGGGGTTGAGTCCCAGGTTGAGGGTTTGGTAGTGGAAACACCGGGTTCCAAGTCGGAAATTCTACTTAGTGTAGGGCGCAGGTATAGGTAGATCATTGTCATGTAGTCTACACACGGGTTTTCGTGCCGACGTAGGTAGGTCATTGTCGTGGAAAATGTGACGTATAGCGGAGTGACCGCGTTGTGGTTTGAGTTAGTGTGTTGGGGGCATTGTTGTCCGTTTAGGGTTGGTTGTGTCGTTCCCGTGGACTGTCGTTATTTTGTTGGTTGCGTGTTTGACGCAGGGTTATTTTTGGGTTTTTGAGTTCGGTTGTTTAGTTCCACTTTTGTAAATACAGATGTAGTTATAGTTACTCATATGCATTTTTGGATTTAGATTATAATAGGGTTATTTTGGGTCTTAGACCACTTTACGGTATAGCCGTCGTATATAGTTAGGATTATTTAGATTAGGGTGTTTTGTTTTTAGGAAGTCTGATGGGTCTACTTTACTGATTACGATACTTGTTTAACGTTTACGATAATTTTGACGTATTAAGGAAAATATATATACCGATTTGTGACTTGTTCTTTTGAACGCTACCGGCTTTGACGTTTTGTTTTTTTTTTGGGTGAGTGTGTTTTTTTATTGAGTGTATGATGTCGACACCAGGAGGCAGGTGTTGGGTTGGGAAGCAGTCACGTGGGACACGGCTGTGGAACTCCCAGCATTGACGGGTTTAGTCCCATTGCGTTGGAGTGAGAGTGACGTAGGTGGTAGTCGGTGACGCTGGCCCCTCATCGGCTGCGGAGCGGATTGCTCGTATCTTTGATGTTTACCCCGCTTTGGCGGTGGCTTTTGGATTTTTCGGCTACGCCGGTCCCCATGGTTCTGGACCGCTTTTCGGCCAGGCCATGTTTAGGGTGTGGTTTCTGCCCACCCTATTTTAGGTTCGGGGCCCTATAGTCTCCGGCTGAGTTGTAGTGTCGGTGCTGCAGCTCAGTGTTGTTTTGTGTGATATTTGTCTTGGTGATGGGGAGCGGAGCGGATCCACTCTCCACCACACACCGTTAGTTGGGTTGTGGCTTCACGAGCGGACCTCGGTGAAGTGTTCTAGTTTTGACTTTGTGTAGGTCTCTTAGGACCAGTATTTTTGAGTTTTTCTGGAAGAAAATCTCCTTGTGGGGGAGGTGTCAGGTTGCGTTGACGCACCCTGTATGTAGGATGTTATAATGACGTGTATTATGTGTTTTGAGTGCGAGTGTATTGAGTGTATGCATAATGTATGTGGGTGTATGATACGCCACTGGAAATGTAGGAGAAATATAATTCAGTATGTAGATACGTGTATTTGAATGTTATAGAGACTTTAGTGTTGGAATAATTAGATTCTGATGAATGTAAATGTGAAGAGAAATTTGTCGATGGGACGATAATGTATTGCTACTGTTTTGCTGCTGTAAGAAATGGAATGTTTGAAGATAGATGAGTAATCTTGGTCAGAAAATGTGAAGAATAAGTGTAGAATGTTTTAGAAAATATGTAGAGAAAGATTTGGTATGTTTAAGTGTTAAGTATAGAAAGTTTTCGTAATGTTGTGCAATGGTTTTGAGAATATATGTATGTATATGGAATTTGAGACCTTAGACGGTACTTATTTTTGCAAATGTTGCGGAAGCAGATCGAGCGCAGGTTGGAGATAAATGTTAAAAGTTGCGTAATGGTCCAGAGTGGCTACTGAATGAATGTAATGACGAAAAATGATTTCTTCATGAAGTAATTGTAAAATTTGTAAGTAAAAACAAATATGGCGATGTATTGTAGTTATGAGCGTGGTTGTACAGATGGTAGTAGCTATCAGCACTATGAAATTTTGAGTGAATACTATTGGAGAATATAACGCGGAAGGAAGACATGTTTAAAGATGGATGACTGAAGGTATAAATAGGAAAGTCAGGGATTGACGGGTTGGTTAGCTTTTGGCTTTTGGTGAGAGACGCGCGCGCGAGGTAGTGTGGTTTAGAATGGGTTAAGTTGGAGTTATGTTTGTGAATAATAGTGAGGCAGTAATTGTTTAAACAACTGCGTAACCCGAACCGGGGATGAATCGTAAAAGACATTCATAAACAAAACAATAATAAAATTGAGATTGAAGATAAAATTAGTTTGTGTTTTTTTTTTCTTCAAGAAAATAATAAGTTCGTAAGCAGATTTGAATAAAGATAACAGTTGTAACGTTAGTAGCGTCAAGGTTAGCGCGTGTTCTGGTAACGAGATTCAGTTAAACTTATTTATGGGACCACCTTTTAAGTGAACGAAGTGTTCGTTGTATATTAAGCCAATGTTTAAGTAACGTTATATGACATTGAAAGTTTATTTGTATAAGGGACTAAATTGGTGTAAAGGTTGCTAGAAATTTTAGGAGGCAACCAAACGTATACAGCTTATTACGTGTTATTAGACTATTTGTGAGTACAGAAAGGAATAAGTGTTTGTGAAATTGTGAAGCACTGGTTATGTGGCTTCATGCAATTTAAGGATTACAAATGGACTACAAATAATTGATTTACGGAAGAAAGAAGAAAGAAATCCAAGGATTAATGGACAATTTTAAGTAAGAAATTAGATTTAGGAATTTTAAGAACTCATTTAAGCCCGATTATCTTTTTGTTTAGTTTATTTGCGTATTGTTGTTTAAATTATTAAGTAGTTTTGAAAGGAAGAGATAATCGTTCTTGAGTCTTATTGTATGGTTTTTTTAGTAGTAAGAATGCAAAGTGGTATTTGGTGGTTTAACTTTCAACCACGCTGATGTAATTTATGTAGATATTTGTGTTTTTGTTTTATTTTGTGCAGGACAATATATATATATTTACCGTTGATTGTTATTCTGTTGTTTATTTAGCCAGGTATGAAACACAGTTGTAACATTTACTTAATTGGTGATCTAGTTTTGACAATTTTAAAAGTAAGCTTTGCATATTTTAATTTTCAGATTTATGAGCGACCGGAAAGGTTTTATTAGCCAGGTCGATTGCAAAATTTTTCATGTTAGTTTATTTAACGCAGTACAATTAAAGACAAGAGTTTTGAGAAATTATACAGGTACGGATGTCTATTACGATTCAGAGAAATTATTTTGAAGTAACATTTATTATGCCGAAGACATTGATCTTCTTTTATTTAGGGATTTCCAAAATTAATTACCGAATATTGGATGAAGAAATATTTTATTTAGTAATAGGTAGGAATTTAATGTTATATATAATATATATATATATATATATATATATATATATACGAGGGATACGCAGAAAATATTCAGTTACTGTATTATAATTTTTGTTTTGGATATTTTAGTTTACGAGGTGTATTCAAAAAAAGTTTTTAATAACCTGGGTAGTGCTAAATTTATTTGAGTTTGAGTTGAATTGTTTGGGACGAGTGTTTGTTTTAGAACCTTCGTATAGGAGTTTACCGAGTAAGCACAATCCTACTTTCCACAATCAAGTAGGGTTAATTAACATCCAGCTTAAGACAATTATTTTAGCGAAGTTTCGATTGTGGTGGCGCCTAGAGACATATTTTCCCGAATTGAGCTATTTGAGTATAGGTGTAAAGTGTTTGAGCTTATTGATCATTCATTTTACTTATTATTTCGACCACGCCCATCTCCCTGTTAGCTGGCTTGGCAACCCGCTTACATTAGTAAGCATGCAAGACGCCTAGCGCGGTTTGGACGTGTAACATAATCAACTTGTACCTGAATTAAGCATGAGCGTGAGCAACATCTTGTCAGCAGACGACCATGTTATCCAAATAAAATTAAAACTCTTCATCCAATAGTTATTTATTTATATGGCGATCCTTTACATAATACCTTAAGATGGCGACTTTTCGGAATAAATAGCGGAAATCAAAATTAGTTGTCTAAGACAATGTTTGTAATATGAGCAAAGCAAATTTGTACTAAAGTAAGTAAAATCCTAGGAGAGTACATGCTAAAGCGCATTTCTTTGCCAGTGAAATTTTAATTTTAACTTTAATACAAGTAGACGTCCCTGGCAACAATAAAGAATTAAGTAAAGGAAAACTTTCAAAATAAATATTGCTACTAGAGAAAGAACTGACGTACAATAACTGTAAGGTAGTAACATATATCAGGAGAGAATAATTAGGCAAAATGTAGCTTAAGCTA